>JAKCPI010024843.1:0-53140 GCA_023213315.1 Euborellia annulipes
TGTACATGCACTAATTAAGTTATTAGACAGTGTAACTTAGTAGTCATGTGTTGATTGATTTTATATAATCACGGGGATTGAACTCAGGATCTTCAGCCTCTCTGAGGCATTGAGCTTTGGTGTTATCAATTGAACAGCACACTTTTGTCCCAGATAGCCTCTGACATCTTCTGACCCCCCTATATTTTGTTTGGTCGTTTTTTTTTTTTTTATAAAACAATATGAAGACTAATCTACGATATTTTTCCTCGTTTGTAGAAGATGTCCTTCCTTAAAATTATTAATGTAACTCTTTGGTTAGACGACCGAATTAATGCTTGGGCATTATGAAGAGAAGTGACAAAATCTTTTTTAATTGCATTTGTTTAAACTTTATCCTTCTTGATTTGAGCGACTTTTCTCTTATAGACTGAAATTCAGCGATCTATCAAATTTAAATAAGCGAGCGCGGTACTGTGGTCCAGTAGTAGTAGGGCTATGTTGAGTACAAATCGACAGATCCGTGGTGCGGCTTCCTCCGGTACAGTGGGCGCCACACGTACCTGATAAGCTCTAAAGTGGAGCTTTTTACTTAGACAACCAAAATGCTTAGCTTTATGAAATGCTATCTTAAAAGTAGCTTTGTCCCTTCAGTTGTATTAAACAAAGATTATTTATTTATTTTCAAAATATTGGTTTAGTTGACTAAGCTCAAGGCTCCACTCTCGAGCGGATCTGGCACTTGTGGCACCCACTGTACAGTGAGGGTCAATATTAAGTCCCACCCATGCGTTTTCTACGTGTGATTATTTCATTGTTTTTAAAAAAATACTATATATTTTTTAATGGAAACTTTAATGGTTCAAACGTAGTTCAAAATTTCCAATAAAGATTTTCATTTTCTTTTATAAAAACAGAATACAAGAGAAAACACGGGGGGGGGCCTTCCCCCCCCCTTATTTAAAATACTTGGTTATAGACTATGTTTTTCATAATTACTTCATATGATATATATTGTATAATTCTTTATTTACACCTCGTTTTATTTTTGCCCTTATAGCAAAGTAGTCAGAAAAGAAAGAGCGATTTTTTGTGCTCGGAGAAGGGGCAAAGACTAACATAAAGGGACCAGAAGAAATGTTTGTCTGAGTAATTCGTAATCCACTTACAAGATATGAGTTCTGGAGTCACTTGATGGCTCTACTTTAAATATATACCAATAAGTATGATATTTAAATTAATTTAAAACATTTTTTTTTAGACATTTGAATGCAAAGTAATAATCATTGGATCTGGTGCATCTGGAATAGCAGCAGCATCAAAATTAGCCGAAAATGGATATACTGATTTTATAATCTTAGAAGCTGAATCCCGAATGGGAGGACGAATTCTTACAATTCCTTTTGGTAAGCTTTTATAATTATTTCCAATTAATTAAAAATTCTCTAATTTTATTATACTTTTCAGAGGGTACATATATCGATATAGGAGCGCAATGGGTCCACGGACAACAAAATAATGTTGTTTATGAGATGGCTGCACCCCTTGGAGTATTAGAAGAAAGAAATTATGATTTACATCAATTTAAATTCGTGCATTCATCTGGAAGTGAACTTAACCAAGAAAATATAAATAATATTTTCGAAACGCTCGTTAATATAACGGGATATATGGAGTCTAATAGAAGGAATTATGGATCTGCAGGAGATTATTTCATTTCTGAGTAAGTTTTTTTTTTAGATATTGTTTTAAAAACACTTTCCAATTTATTAATTATGTTTAATACACTACCTAGTGGCAGATTTAGGGTTTCTATGTTACGAATCATTTTGAGTTAGTTTCATTTTTTTCAAATTATTTTCATTAGGAATTCCATTTATAAAAGAATTTTGTTTTCGGTTTAATAGTAAAAGTTACAACGTTTCGACCATTTAATCTGTGGCCGAAACATCGTAATTTTTATAAATAAACCACCCAGTTACACCAAAAATCAAATTCTTTTAATGATAACTGTGAAAGCTTAAACTCCATAATTAGGAATTCCACTTGAAGTTTTTTATTTTAGTAAGTTGATTTTTGTTAACCTCCAGATTGAATACGCGCAGTGTTTCAACATAGATTTCCTTTGAAAATTTGTGGGAGAGCTTCCACTCGCTTGCTTTAAAATGTTCTTCCCAACTAGTGAGTTAATACCAAAAGTTAAAATAATGATAAAATTGAAATACCTCCATTTGAAGAGGAACAATCGATTATATAGCCTTCAGTTTATTTTTGAGTTATTCAGAAATGTCTTCTATTCCTGTTTTATTTGCCCCGCTTTGCCGAAATGGCACAACTAATCCTTCTTCTCTACACATCCCAAGTAGTTGACTCAGTCAAGCCAAGCTCGGTCATTTGACTCGGTTAAGTAACTAGTATCATCGTCCCATATCGAACCAGGCGAACAACATGTCCAAACCATTGGAGTCATCATTCGCATATCCTGTCAGTGTTTTGCGCTATTTCAAACCTATTCTTGATGGTATTATTGAAGATGCAGTCCAGTCTGGCGACATTTGTCCATTCTCCATCACATGCCTTGCAGATATGCGTCGTGTATCTCTCCGTCGAATATAGGGCATTCGACCTCACAACCGTACTGTAGATAGTCGGTCGCAGAGGATTCCAAAGCATTCTCACAACAATCAACCGACCAACATCACAGATCCTTGAGTCAAGATATATTCTTCCTATAAAAAGTACATGATTTGTATTTGAAGGAGGTATATAGCTAATTTGATATTCAAATAGGTTGAAAGAATGAGCAAAGCAGCTAGTTTATATTTCACTATATTGTAAAACCAGGGCCGACGTTTCTGTCTGGACAGAGAGATGTCATTCACTCTCTGTCCATGGTATGTGAAAAATTGAAATTTTTGGGCATGAACATGATGGAGCCATTTACAATTGTGTATGCTCAACGTGGCGAGGATATATATTTTCAGGCATTAACCTGGCCCTGAAAATAGTCCCATAGGCGACCAAAACGTCGGTCCTGGTTTGACAATAAAGTGAAATATAGACTAGCTGTTTTGCTCATTCTTTCTACCTATTTGAATATGATTTGTATTGTTTTGATTGAATTTCAAGTTTGACTTTCCCTCAGAAATGTATTAATATTTTTGCTTTCAGAACTTATCCAATAATAATAATTTTTCTAAATTAAAACAAGTTTATCTAAAATTGCATATCAAAATTAAAATTCAAAATTAGCGCCTCTTTGCATCTTGGCGCCTATGGCACTCAATCAAATCAAAACGGATCAAATAAAGTCATCCATTTTGATTTTATTCTTATTAATTTTTTTTTTTAATTTCTAGACAAAGTCTTTTTAAAACAAGTGAAAATTCTTTTTGGCAAGTATTTTATATTAATTCATTTATGGTTTGGATGATCTAAATGGTATTTTCTTTTCGTTATTCTTTAAAAAATTAGTTGAAACCAGAAACGAACTGGAAACGAAATAATTTTTTATAGATTTTAAATAAATTTTAAAAGGTAGACTATTAATAACAAAAAAATAGAGCTACACACTACAATTTTCCCTTTTTCAAGCACTTATAATAATATCTTTTCTCCCAAATTGTCTACTGATCTCTGAATTGCTTTCTAGAGTTGCCAATCGACGTAATCCAACGCATCAGAATTACTCATCATCTTTAAATTTGCCAGAAGTCGCATCTTTAATTGATTGGTACGAAATATCTGAGAATCTACTCGACGCATCTCCTTCTTGGTATGAAACTGCAGCACCAGGAGAGAATGGATGGGAAGAATGTCCAGGAGTTCAATCAATTAGTTGGAAAAACGCTGGATATAGTTCTGTATTTCCAATTCTCATGGTAAGTAAGTCTTAGGATGTCTTTGTAGCTGAAATAATTACGTGATAGAGTCAATAAGAGATAAGAAAAGAAAGGCCTGCTTTGCTGGTTTGCAATCTTTCCTATTAAAAATAGTCCCCAGCCCGAGGTTCAGTGCAAGATTTTTCTTATGACTTTACAGAAAACGAATGTTGATTTAATAAAGGAGAGAGTCCTTCTAAATAAGGAAGTTTCAAGAATTTATTGGGCAAATGAGACATCGGATAGTTCAGGAACGATTGCAAATTCCGGTGCTATTGTTCGATGTATTGACGGATCCGTTTATGAAGCTGATCATGTGATCGTGACTGTATCTCTTGGGGTTCTCAAGGAACGAGTGCATTCTCTCTTCAGACCAACTCTGCCATCGAATAAATTAATTGCTATCAAAGTAAGCATATTATGTTCTTAATTTTTCCATATTCTTATAAAATTTATTTTATTTCCCCTTTTAGGCTCTTGGTTTTGGTCCAGTGAATAAAATTTATGTCCAATTCGAGCAAGCTTGGTGGCCTCCAGGCACTTTTGGATTCGCTTTAATATGGAGTGAGGAAGATCGGAGTAATTTCAAACCACCAAAAGAAAGTCCAGCTGTAAGTTTTTTTCCGGCGCTTTGTCAACATTACGTCCCACTGTAAATAATAATTAAAATCATTTTCATTTTTCATGCCCTTCCACCCAAAGATTATTTTAAAAATAGTAACTTTTCTTTTCAGCTATCTAAAATACAGGGTGCCGCAACGGGAACTTCATTATTTTAAAAAATGATAAATCAAAAAGTATTGGAGATTTCATTTTAATTTTTTATTTTTACATAGCGGTACATTTAAATTTTTTACTTTCTCTTATGTGACGTTATGGCTTGTAGGGTCACGGCACTTGACGTCACGGCTTGTAACGCGACATGCTGATAAAAGAGCTAAAAAATTTGAGGGGATAAAATAAAAGTTTCACTTTAAAATTCTTTCACCATCTTCAAATAACGCACAGAAGTGACAAAACTTCAGATTTCGACTCTCCCAATTTATTGAGCAGAAGGTCACCAACTTCAAGGTATCATTTTCAAAAAAAAATTTAATGTAGGCTACCACTAAGTAAAAAAAAATTTAAATGATATCTCCAATACTTTTTGTTTTATCATTGTTTAAAATAAGGAAATTCCCGCACCGCACCCTGTTTATTTTCATAATTGAATTATGAGAAAAATTGAACTGATTGACAATAATAATACAAAACAAAAAAGAAAACAAGTGGTTTTCATTTTTTTTTCTTTTTTTCATCACCCAAAAACATCTTTGAGTTTAATCAAAAATAATATTAATTTTTATTTTCAGCCTCTTCCTGGACGTCATTGGTTGACTGAAGTTTTGGCATTTTTACCAATAGATAATCATCCCAACGTCCTTTGCGGATGGTCTATTGGAACTGCTTCGAAACAGATGGAAAGAGCTTCAAATAAAGACGTACTTGAAGGATCTTATTATCTATTAAATAAATTCTTTGGGAAAGAATATAATATCACAAAACCAATCAAAGTCGTGAGGTAAGAAAGAATAAACTAAATAGATTACATTCAGTTTAAATTAACAATTTTATTCTTTTTTAGGTCGTCTTGGGATAAAAATCCACATTTTAAAGGATCTTATTCATTTAGAACAGTAGAATCAAACATTTTGAAATTAGATGCTTCGAATCTTGAGGAACCTCTCTTTCGAGAAGACAAGCCAGTAAGTTTGATATTAATTTTTTAAATCTCTTTATATTTGTGAATTATTTCTTTTATTTTATCAAATTTCTATTCTTAATTAGTTTACCTATCGAAATTGGTTCTTGCTTTCCTATTTCTTTCTTCTTGTTGATAAATGCTGGGCGCGGATACAAAAGGAGTCAATAAATATGAAGGAATTTAGGGTGCGCGTCTCGAGGTGCTGATTTTGAGAGGTTTCAGGGTCCACAATTTTAAAGCTATCGACCTCAATTTTTTTTAAAGTAAATCTAAAGATATTTTTTAAAAATTCGGTCTATATCTTATAGATTTTTTTTTTTTGGTTGGGTTCATAAGATCCGAAGACTTATAATGACCAGTGGTCACATGCAGCCAGGAAAAAAATAAAAACAAAAGAAGAAGCATAAAAGGGGAACTCAACTGCGGGAACTGAGAAGATGCCTGTTGAGATTAGACTTGAAAGTCTGAAGATTGTAGTTTTTGGGGAAGATAAACGCAGGGAGCTTGTTTCAATCACGGGAGGTCATAGGGAGAAAGTAAGATTGGAATTGACTAGTTCTATTATTTGAGAGATGAACAGCATAGGGATGCGGGGATGCTTCTCTTGTGTTCCGTGTCTATGTTACTTTGGGTGGGATAATTGATTTTAATTCGGCCGAGCATTGACCATGAAGTACCTATAGAAGACAGAGAGTGCAGACACACTTCTTCGATGATCTTATAGATAATTAAATTAGTAATCATTGTGTTAAAGAAAAATTAATTTTTTGCCTTTAATTAATTAGCAGGAACCTTTCAAATGAATTGGAATAAAACGCTTGTTTCCCTATGGGAAGAACTAACTCCATCTCTTGCTGCTTAGAGTAACCAGCTTCTGAATCCGCTATTAACGGTTTTTCGAGACGCATAATAAATCTCTTCTCCAAATTCATTTTTCCGAAATTTTTCCATATCATACGTTGTTAAATGGAATATTTTCTGCCAGTGTTTTGCATTTAATAAATAAATTAAAATTAAAAGAAGATTGGGCCTGTATTAATAAAAAAAAAAAAAAAACATTAGAGCTTACTTACTTTTTATTTGAATATATAATTACTTATATTAAAATTTTTTAAGTGACTAATTCAAAGGATTTCATTACGTTTATTTTAATTAAATATTCAAGAAAAATTTCAATTTTAAATATCTTCTATAAATATAATTCGCTAATGTCCGTCCTTTTGTCTTTCCTGGGTTTCTCAATCTGTAGGATAGTAATTTCACTTCAAGTTAAGAATATCTCACAAAATTAGAATATTTTTAATGGGGGGGGGGGGTAATTTTTATAACAAATAAAAACTGTGAATTTAAGGTACTATTATTCGCTGGAGAAGCCACAAATGCTCATCATTTTTCTACTGTTCATGGAGCTATTGAAACAGGATGGCGTGAGGCTCAAAGACTCTTACCTTTTTTGGGATTAAGGTAACGGGTAAATAGTCTTTTTATTACTTGATCGTTCTTAAATTATTAATATTTTTTAATATTTTAGTCCGCCAAAGGATCCACAAAGTTAACTGCAGACTTTTTTTCCTAATCTGTGATGATCATTCAGATTTATATTATGAATCGGAAAATGATGTTTTGTTATTTTAGATATTTGATTAATGGTATAGAATCATCTCAGACAATACAGATGTTTGAAATTGTTAACTCTTCCATCCAATATGACAAAACAGCTGATATGAATGATTTCATAAAATGATTTATACCATTGGAATCGAAATATCTACAAATAAACGGATAATACGCAAAGTATGGATTCTATAATATAATTGATATCCTTACATTAAACAATCATTCAGGATTTGTTTGCTCAAGGGGGTGTCGACAAATTTCCTGTATTTCATGTTTTTTGCCATTTCAAATTAATTTTGTAAATGTTTATGTTAAAAAGAGTATATTATTTTTATTTGTACCATATCTTTTTTCTTCATTTTCTGAGTTCTAACACTTTGTTCTCTTATTTTATACAAGCATGTATTTAAATATTAAGTTTCTATTTTATTTTTTCTTTCTTTATCTTTGTAAAATTTCCTGTACTTAATCTTTATCTGTTGATCTTTAATTATAGCTCTTTTTTTCTAATTTTATACTTTCTCGTTTTTTAATTTACAATTGTTCTATGATTTTTTGTTATTAATACTCATTTAAATAAACATTCCAGTATATATGTAGAGTAATTTCTTGATATCTGGTCTTATTATTTTCATCTCAATGCATCCTTATTTAATTATTAGATAAATTCCTTCTCCAATCTTTTTAAAAAAGTTTTCATTAGTTAATTATTATTATAATAATATATACAGGGTGGTCCTTTAAGTTTTGGTGTGGGAAGATGGCAAACGAGGCTTAAGGAAACAAAAAAAAAAATATATAAAATGAATTGATTTTGATTTTCCTTTTATTAACACTTATTTGAATTCCATGCTACATTAACTCACAAGTTTATTTCATCAGCATAAAAAAAAGGTAAAAAAAATTTAAAGGTGTAAATGCGCTAAAGTCGCGAAGCCTTTATTCTGTAGATACTAAATAGATACTTCTATACATTTACCTTTCAAAGATTAATATTACACACGGCACCAGAATCCAGAGCCTTAGACAGAAATTTTTTCAGGGGGAGGGGACCATTCGGTTGATCCTGAGCCCCTTCTGAAGATAATTAAAGAATATAAAATATTTTTTTATATTTCTAACAGTTTTTAAAATTTTAACATCATATTTCTATCTATATATTTCAATTTATTTATAATTTTTCGGGATTTTAAAGGGGTCCCCCACCCTGGCTACATCGAGAATCCTTTTTATGAGATACAATTTTCCATATGTCCTCCACTCTCTCCTCCCTAAATGATTTTTTTGAATACTTTCTTTGAAATCATAATCATTTTTTTGAAGACTTTCTTTAAAATATAAATTTTATTTTCAGATAAAGAATACATAATTACACTACATTTTATACAACGTCGAGCGATCAAGCAATAACATTTAAACTTAGAGCAATTATTGGAAAAAGTCTCAGCAAGAGAGCGAGGAGCCATCTATCTCTTAAAATGTAAATACCAGGCTGGTAAATATATTTAATATGACTCTTGATGATTCACCAACTACACTACACTCCAAATATTCAAGCGGCAAGGAGGAAAATAAGAAATGTGTACTTTCTCTTAGCTCTATATATGTTTGTTAATATATATAGAGAGAAAGTATTGGATTCATGTCAAAAATCCGATGTCGAGATTTTGACGGATATACACGTTTTGAGGTCCCCTGAATCCAAAAAAGTGGTTTTCGCGACATGGTCTGTCTGAGTGTGTGTGTGTCTGTGAATGAAATATCTCAAGAACGAAAAGAGCTAGGATGTTGAAATTTGATATTTAAGTTAGGCACCCCCATGGGACGTGACAAGAAGCTTTTGAACAAAATCAGCCAAAGAATACTAGTACTTTACTGATGCACTTTCTCAGTTTTTTTCGATTTTCTGAAAATTCGCTCCAACGATTTTGATTAAAATTCAAAAGTCAATGCTCTTTAAAATGTATATTCTCATTTTGCCATTGAAATCTTCTGAAGACCATTTTACTTCCTAGGAAAGATAAGAAAATGGTTGCTATGGTAACAAAATATAAATATTTTTCCATACTTATAATTTTACATTTTGAAATTCGAATGTACTGTATTGTCGGAAACTAAATATATATCGACACAAAAAATCTGGTATGACAAGAACAGAACGCATCTTTCGATTACCGAAAGTAAGAGAAAGTTGTTTGCTGTGCGACAGTCACACCAGATTTTTTTTGTAAGCCTTTGAGGATTTTTTATGCTTTTCCCTCACTTAAAACAAAATTAATTAAAAAAAAAACGAATAAACTTTCTTGCCCTTTTATTTATTGTGTTATTGAAGAATTTTAAGAATTTGCAGGAAAATAAATTATTTTCAAAACCACAACAGGAAGTGATAAAACGTAATCGTCTTGTTCTTGATTGCCAAATGAATTGATCTCTTCAGTTACTCATGATAAAATATAAAGGGAAATATTTGGAAATTTCAATAGATATTAATTTATTTTTCCTTGTTTTAGATTTGTCATTAACTCAAGATCAGGAAAAAAAAACAATCACAGCCAAATTATATTAATAATGAAATGATGTTTTCTCTTCTATTATGGTTACTTGTCTTCTTCATTAAGGTAAGCAATAAATAAATATTTATAGTTTATTTCTTCTTCTTCTGCGTCGCCTTATTCCCGCAATGCGGGGTCTCTGGACCTCCCTTTTTCCCTCCAAACATATCATGCGCTTTTGCGACCGAGAAGGAGGATAGAACAGGCCGGCCCTTCGCACGGTCTGACGCCTGTTTATAGCTTATTTCTAAAATTTTAATTAATTAAACTTAATCATACAATTCATAACACAGGTCAACATAATTTTTTTTTTTTTTTGTTTATGTTCTAATTCTAGAATTCTGATTCTAGACACTTAAATTTCCATTTTTTGTTTAATAAGAAACAGCCCATACAAACATAAAAGAAATACAAAAAATATTCATTTTAAACTTGATTTTCTTTATTTTACATTTATATGCTATTGTTTATCTTCTTCTTTCCTCGCTTTATTATTCCCGTGGTGTATTGAAATTATTCAAGTCCAATTTCAGTATCTAATTCAGGCAAACTATTAATATTTACACTCTGATGTCTGTAGAGCCTATATGGTGTTCAAGTTTAGCTTTGGGGCTTGGTGTAGGGGTTAGAGTGCTAACCTCGTATACCGAACGTCGCGGGTTCGGACCCCAGGCAGTCCGATGATTTTATTTAAGGCATTTCGATACCAAATGGCTTAAATAAGAATGCCTGGACCCCGAATATGTGTATATTATCAATAACGGTTATCGTCAGTCTTAAATGGCCTAAGTTGCCGAAAAGATTGTGTGAATGTGTGTGTGAATGAGAAAAAAGTGTGAATGTTTTAAAAAAAAATAAAAAAAAAAAAGTTTATAATAATTTTATTTATTTTTTTTTAACAAGACTGTGAGTGTTTGTTCTTTATTGGTGAGGCCAAACACCCCGATGCTCCGGATAGGCTGGAGATCCTGGGCCCATGGAGCGTTAGGCCTCGCCAATAAAGAACACTCACAGTTTTGTTAAATATATCTATGACTAGTTAAATCAGAATAGAGGTATTTTGAATACTAATATCTTATTCAAATGGGTCGTTTTGATAACTACCTACCCCAACATTAAAATAGCCTCCTATGGGGAAATAATGGTGTGGTCCTCAGCTATTTTAATGGAAGAAAAAACGACCCATATATAGATCTCAAAAAATATTTAACTTTATTTTTTTAATTTAGCTGATCGAAAGCAAGGTAATAATTATCGGCGCTGGATCAGCTGGAATAGCAGCAGCATCTAAATTAGTAGAAAACGGATATACAGATTTTATTATTTTAGAAGCCGAAAAACGAACTGGAGGACGCATTCTTACGATATCAATAGGTAAATTACAATAATTATTTCATGATTTATTTATGATTCTATAATGTATTGCTTTTTACAGATGATAAAAAATTAGATTTGGGAGCCCAATGGGTTCATGGACAAGAAAATAATGTAGTTTATCAAATGGCTAGTCCACACGGTGTACTAGAACCAAAAAATTATGATTTTCACCAATTAATATTTGCATATTCTTCCCAATTACCAGTTAATCAATATAATATAAATAATTTAATTGATTCTCTACAAAATATATCCTCTTTTATGAACTCTAACAAAAGAAGCTATGGCTCTAAAGGAGATTATTTTATTTCTGAGTAAGTGTATTTATTATTATTTTATAGTATTATAGAAATCCCATTTCCACCAATTGCCACACCCCAAAAAATCCATTTAGAAATTTTTGAAAAAGGATTATTCTTTTGTCCGCTAAATTCTTTACGGGGGGTAGTTTAACTACTCAGCCTCTGAACCACCTTAATTTGATTAACTCTTTTATAGGTACCGGTAATATTTTAGGGCACTTTCAGAACTCGGGTTATTCGACCTCCCCCTTCTTATTTTCACCAATTTACACAATTTTTTTCTACAGCTCTTTTATTTTTGGAACACAAATTTAACTTTCACTTACCTATGTATATATGTAATATATATGCTAAAACATCTGTCTGTTGCCTTTCTGGGAACAAAATATCTCAAGAATGAAAAGAGCTAAGTGTTGAAATTTTATATTTAAGTTACATACCCCCCCCTCCCCCCCCCCCCCCCGAGACGTGACACGAGGCTTAAAATCGGCCAAAAAGTACAAATATTTTACTAATGTACTTTTTCAGTTTTTTCGATTTTCTCAAAATTCGCTGCAACGATTTTGATTAAAATTCATAAATCAATTAATTTTTAGATGCTCTTTAAAATGTATATTCTCATTTTGCCCTTGAAATCTTTTGAAGCACACTTTACTCTTGTACTTCATAGGAAAAATAAGAGAAATAGTTGCCATGGTAACAAAAAATAAATATTTTCCCATGTTTATAAATTTTATTTCTTGAATTCAAATATACCGGCGAAGACTAAATATATCTCGACACAAAAAATCTGGTGTGACAAGCACAGATCAGTCACACCTGATCTTTTATGCATTTTTTCAGAGAATTTTTGATTTTCTTTTTTTTTTTTTATCAAGTTTTTATTTCATATAAATGTGGTTTTTTTTTTCTAGAGTTTGTGATCGAAGAAATCCAAAACATCCACGTTTCTCATCATTTTTATTATTATCAGAAGCTACATCTTTAATTGACTGGTTCGAATTGCAAGAGAATTCAAATGATGCATCTCCTAGTTGGTTTGAAACTGCAACACCTGGATCAGATTGGAAAGAAACCCCTGGATTTCAGTCTAGTATTTGGAAAAACTCAGGATATAATACTCTCTTTCCACTTCTTATGGTATATTTAATCTTAAAATTATTAAATATTTCAATTAGAAGAAAGGGATGGAAGCCTTCCTTCTAATTGAATATCTACAGCCATTCAACTCAACAAATTTTAGTAAATATTTCTTTTCTTGATCACGAACAAAAAAGTTTATATTTTGCTTAATTTTAAGAGCAAAGATTTATTAATTTATTTTAAAATAAGAAAATTAATCAGGAAACCGAAAGACACTTTGCAGTCAGGAGATTAAATAAAAAAATCTTTTATTTATGTGTCGGTCGCTGTCACGACCTATCAGGGCAAATAATTGTCAACAATACACGATCTTAGGTATTTTGTTGTTTACTGTAATCATATTAAAAAAAGAAATTGTATATGATTACAGTAAACATCAAAATACCTAAGATTGTGTATTGTTGACAATTATTTGCCCTGATGAAGGTCGTGACAAACAACCAAAACGTCGGCAAGTAAAAATAAAATAAAAGATTTTTTATTTAATCTCCTGGCTACAAAGTGTCTTTCGGTTTTCGATTAAATCTCCACAGCCATAACACATTAAAATAAGAAAATTAATTTTTTACAGAAGACGAATGCAGATTTAATAAAGGAGAGGATCCTTCTAAATAAGGAGGTTTCAAGAATTTATTGGGGGAATGAGACAACTGATAGTTCAGGAACGATTGCAAATTCCGGTGCTATTGTTCGATGTATCGACGGATCTGTTTATGAAGCTGATCATGTGATCGTGACTGTATCTCTTGGAGTTCTCAAAGAACGAGTGCATTCTCTCTTCAGGCCCTCTCTGCCATCGAATAAATTAATTGCTATCAAAGTAAGTATTCAAATTTTTAATTATTGGAGAGTGTTATTGATGAGATCTTTTTTGGCTTGAGTTTCTATAGAAACTAAGTATTTATCCCAAAACCTATAATCGGTGAGAGCTTAATTTGGGCATGTTAATTAAAAATAATATATAAAATTTTTCTTTTTTAATTTGGGGGAAAAAAATTTCTATTATTATTTTATTGTTATTTTTTTTCTGTTTTTAGGCTCTTGGTTTTGGCCCTGTGAATAAAATCATGGTTCAATTCGCTCAGCCCTGGTGGCAACCAGGAACTTTTGGATTTGCCTTTTTATGGACTGAAAAAGATCGGAGCAATTTTATAGCACCAAAAGAAAGCCCCGCGGTAATTAAATCAATTGCAATTATTTTTTCTGTTTTGTGTTAAAATATCCTAAGTATTCTTTATAAAAGTCATTGAAAATTCATCATTCTATTTTCGATCAAAAAAAAAAAACCACTTATTTTGACACTTATCTACAAGTCATGTGAGTGTTGTTTTATTGATGAGGCAAAAGGGACAAAAATCCACTTATTTTATTTATTATTATTTTTTTTGGCACCAAATCTGCAGGCTTTTTGTGCCTATAAGATAAATAAAATTTCAATATTCAAGAATAATAATAAAAAAATACAAATTAATAAATCTTCTTTTCTTCCTTCTTCTTTTCATCTTTTCTCATAAACTGAGTTTATAAGGAAGGTATGAAAAAGAGCATTAATAAATACCAACAAAATTTTTAAACTGATCTTTTAATCGAAATTTTTCATTAATTTCCTGAAGAGAAGGTATTTTTTCAACTTTTTTTACTTTTGTTTCAAGTATTTAAGATTTTTTTTTCATTGATAACTATTTGTTTGCATGTTTAGATTAATTTACAAATTAATAATCAATTCACTTTTAGATTCAAATAGAAATAAATTACAAAAAAAAAAAATTGTATTCTTTTTTCAATTTTACAAATAAATTAAATCATTTAATTTTTTTGCAGCCTATTCCTGGCCGCCATTGGTTGACTGAGGTGATGGGGTTCTTTACAATAGAAAATCATCCTAACATTCTCTGCGGATGGTCATTTGGATCTGCCACAAAACAAATGGAGAGAGCTTCAAATAAAGATGTTCTTGAGGGATCTTATTACCTGCTAAATCATTTTTTTGGAAAACAATATAATATAACTAAACCAATCAAAGTTGTAAGGTACGCTTTAAATTTTTACCTTTATATGGGGAAAATATTATTTTTGTTTAAATGTATTAAAGTATTAAAAGTAATCTAGGTTTGAAAGATTTCCCTATCAAATTAGTCCTTATTGGCGTTAATAAAACAGATAACAGTTGTTAAAATTATTTGCATATTGTCTCTTAAATTCGAGCTTAATCCCATTTGTAGGGTTGGGGTGGGGAAAGAGGCAAATTTCCAACATGCGGGTTGGGCCATATATACAGTACCTAGTTTTTTAATTTTTACTATTTAATTAAAAAAGAGACGAAAGAGAAATTATCAATTTATTTCGTATGATAGAGTTCACGATAATTAAAACAAAGTATTTTACTTTATTATACAGGAATTTTATTGCCAGACATCTGTTGTGTGCACATTCTCACTTCGAAAAGGACCATCATCAGGCCTGAAACATACAAATTGTTCTCTTAAACTTCATGTAACACCGGGCCAATCTCTCATATGGTTACATATTCATTCTCTTCACAATACAATGAACAAACATCACAATATGAGAGATTGGCCCGGTGTTGCATATAGTTTAAGAGAACAATTTGTATTATTATTAGGAGAATTTTTAATTATAGACCACATTTTTGTTTTAAATATTTATTAAAAATATATAAATACTGTGAACAGGTCTATAATTAAAAATTCTTCTAATAATAACATTTCAAACCACAAAAGCTTTAATAAACAATTTGTATGTTTTAGGTCCGATGATGGTCCTTTTCGGACCGAAACTGTGAGAATGTGCACATAACAGTTGTCTGGCAATAAAATTCCTGTATAATAAAGTAAAATACTTTGTTTTACTATTTAATTGATTTAGAACAGTGCATTTTTACTTTTTGAAGTCGCGGCCCCCTTGGAATCCAAGTCATTATTCTCATGGCCTCCCCGCTATTTTTTTTTTTTTTTAATTGGTTAAAAACTATTTATAATTTTGAATTTCGTATATGCATACACTTACAAATCAAAGCATGCATTTACTAATGTTAACAGTAAAAGCGTGAAAAAAATCTGGTGTGACTGGCGCACAGCACACGACTTTCTCTTACCTTCGGTAATCGAAAGTTGTGTTCTGTGCTTGTCACACCAGATTTTTTGTGTCGACATGTATTTAGTTTCCGACAGTACGGTACATTCGATTTTCAAGATGTACAATTTATAAGCATGGCAAAATATTTATATTTTGTTACCATGGCAACCATTTCTCCTATCTTTTCTATGGAGTACAAGAGTAAAGTGGTCTTCAGAAGATTTCAATGACAAAATGAGAATATACATTTTATTGAGAATCTAATAGAAAATAATTTATTTTTGAATTAAAAAAAAAATCGTTGGAGCAAATTTAGAGAAAATCGAAAAAAACTGAAAAAGCGCATCAGTAAAGTACTAGTACTCTTTGGCCAATTTTGTTCAAAAGCTTCGTGTCACGTCCCATGGGGGTGCCTAACTTAAATATAAAATTCCAACCTCCTAGCTCTTTTCGTTCTTGAGATATTTTGTTCACAGACAGACAGACAGACAGACAGACAGACAGACCATGTCGCGAAAACCACTTTTTTGGATTCAGGGGACCTCAAAATGTGTATATCCATCAAAATCTTGACATCGAATTTTTGACATGAATCCAATACTTTCTCTCTCTATATATATTAACTATATATATAGAGGTAAGAGAAAGTAAAAATGAACAGTTATTAGGCCTCGGGTACGATACGAGCGGTGAGCGGCAGAGCGGCAGCGTCAGAGCGGCAGAGCGGCAGAGCGAATTCGCTCAACTTTTTTGTACGTATTGGTTTCAATGTATTTGGGTGGCTGCTGGCTAGGATAAGCCTGAGCGGCAGAGCGGCAACTTTTGACGCTCACCGCTCGCCGCTCGCCGCTCGTCCCCGACATTAAATTTCGCTCACCGCCCAGGCGCCGCTCATGAAAATGGCCGCCTTTAACCAAAAAGTGAGGTTACTTTTACTTTGACAGTTCGATATGGAAGCAATAAATTTCACACATATTTGATCTATCAGACAAATTCTTAAAGGAAATATGGAATAATATGTTGGTAAATATATTATTAATCCAAGAATTGAACCAATAAGAAAGGCAGTATGTATATTTAATTAATAAAACAAATTATTTAAAGCATAAAAAAAAATTATTATATTTTTTTAAGGAAAGAAGTCAAAAAAAATATAGCACAAATTGCAAAGATTATTTATGATTTATCCTTGTGTGGTGCTTGATGACATTAATATTACTAAATAATCTTATGATAACGATGTGAAGATGGAATTCGACAAAATCAACCCATTTATAATGAGAAGGCAATGTATATGAATTAACACAAAAATAATTTGTTCTTAAATTAATTGAAGAAAACAGGATGTCACAGCGACTCTTGATGAAAGTGAGTGTTGATATATATATAACTAAATACAAAATATTTTTTTAATATATATATTGTGTGTTAAGTGCTAATAAATATATAAATTAAAAAATAATTTTGTGTTTATATATATATATATACATACACACCTTCATCAAGAGTCGCTGTGACATCCAATTTCCTTCAATTAATTAAAGATCAAATTATTTATGTGTTAACAATAGCAAGAATTCTTAAATGAAATAATTTGTTCTTGAAAATATTGTTTTAGTAAGAACCTGCAACAAATGCCGAATTGTCAGTTAAATTAAAATGCTCTGGAAATTGAAATTTAATTTTTATTACTACAACTCGATAAGAAAGGACCTACCACATACAAAGAATTTCCTGGGCCCCTCTAAACATGATATTTAATTTCTTTTTGTTTGTTAAATTCATTCATTGCATGATAAATGATAATAAAGTGTCAAATATTTTGAAATAGAATTGAATTTTATTTTAATAATTTGAGACTTAATAAATTTGACAGAAAATCTAATAAAAAAAAATTTGATAAATTTTCACTTAAAATTAATTATAAAAAAAAAATTAATATAATACTTGTGATTTTAAAATTTAAATAATTGTATGCTTAATTGAAATAAGATATAGGAATAGATAAAAGGGCTTCTAGCCGACTCGAATTTTCACTTATATTTGAATATTGCGCTCGCTGATTCAATTTGCCGCTTATATCATACACCCCCGCCGCTCTGCCGCCCTGCCGCTTTGCCGCTCACCGCTTTGCCGCTCACCGCTCTGCCGCTCACCGCTCGTATCGTACCCGAGGCCTTAGGCTTTGATTAATGAGTGTATGCATCCACTGCTATAGCTAAGAGCATAATGTATGTCCACAAATCAAATAACATACAATAATATAACATAGTCTCTATGTTATGAGCAGTTGCAAATTGTGGTACATATTGTAAACATAAAGGCATATCTATTGCAATATGTATAACCGTACTTATTTGAATTTAATGAATTATAGACAGGAGAAGGGGCAGGTGCAGACAAAAAACAAAAGCCTTCGATTTAATACAATTTAAAGTTCGGGTGAATTTCATCTACCCATCTTCAGTCCTTCAAAATTGTTAAAAAGTCCCGGAGTTGGTCAATAGGGCAGGCAATATATGTAAATTTATGTATCATATGTCCTGGCGATGTGGGTCATCGTATTTATTTAGAGAGAATGAATGACATATGATACATAAATTTACATGTATTGCCCTATTGACCAACTCCGGTAGTTTTAACAATTTTTGAAGGACTGAAGATGGGTAGATGAAATTCACCCGAAACGTCTCATTAAATTGTATTAAATGGGAGGCTTTTGTTTTTTGACTGCACCTGCTCCTTCTCCTGTCTATAGAAAAACAGCCACTGACTTCATTGATTTTAATGAATTATATCTTTTAAAAAGAAAATTTGTCTTTATTTGACTGGATTTGTCTTAAAAATTGTTTATAAAAAAAAAAAAAAATCATCATAAAATAAATTTGCAAGATATTTCCTATAAATGAGGAAATATATTGTTAAAAAACAAAATTTCTATTTTTAAAGCCTAAAAACTCTACTAAGTTTTTTTTAAAATTGATACATCCTTTAAAAGATTTTTAAAAAGTTTTCGTAATGACGGAGCCATCTTTTGTCCGATCAGGTAACTATCAGAGTTGAGTTGGCGTCGCTTGATCTTTGGATGAACCGCCATTTTAACAATCGATGCCATTAACAATCCTTTCCTTTTTTTGCATAGTATTTTATATATTGTGTTGTTCCATTTCCATTCTTCATCAACTTGAATAATATACCTAGTACGTATTTATTAATATTTTTTATTAGATAATTATTTAAATGGAAACATAAGGCTATAAATCCTTCAAAATGACACCGAATAACCTGAAATTTTTTTAGTCATTTTATGGAAACTTTACATATTAATTGAACTTATTATTTTATTTAAATCAAATCCTGATATTTTATGTGTTCATTATTTTGATGAATTAACTGCTATCCTTGAAACTTATTTTCTTCCCAAAATTTTTTGATGTCCACTTTATCCTTGTACTTCTTATACACTATTCGAGCGAGATCGTTGACAAAATATATAAATTTGACTTCTGATCTACTACCAGAAACTACATATACCCACACGAAAAATCTGGTGTGACTGCACATTACATAACTTTTGATTAAGGAAGCAAAGAGAAAGTTGAGTGATGCCCGGTCAGACACATTTTTTTTTACTTTCTTGTCTCTCTTTGAACAAAATATCTCAAGAACGAAATGAGCTAGGGGTTGAAATTTATATTTAAGTTAGGTAGCTCCCTGGGGTGTAACACGAAGCTTTTGAACAAAATCGCCCAAAAAGCACTAGTAGGCCTACTTTAATGATGTTCAGATATTTCTTAAATTTACAAATATATTTTTCAATAAGATGGGATTATATCAATGACCCTTATTATTAGGACATTGCCTGAGGTGTGAAGCCGAAATAAATTTTTATTTAACATATTTGCTTTGATATATATAGACAAGAAAATCCTATAATCCGGTCAAAAAGGTTAAAAGAATATTGCTTCTCTATGAAAAAATAATTTAAAAAATGAAATTTTTTTATATAAAAACTTTTTTAAAAAAAATAATAAATATATTTTTTATCATATAAAAAAAAGGCTAAATCCTATATGACGGGAAGTAAATTTTTATTAAAATTAGGAAGTTTTCAGGGAGAATTCACCCTCCCTTCCCTTTATTATTCTAAAAGAGGTGGCGGTAAGCCAATTTGATCGAGATATATGCCAAAATAAGGAAAATTTTGAAGAAATACAAGGACCACATTAACCATTAAAAATATATATTTTTACTTACTTTTTGGGTTTTTTCTTTCTCCATTGTAATTTAGATGACAAAAACCTTGCGTCTGACCTATTCTGATTGAGATAAGTAAAGAAATTTATTAAATAGAGTTGAAAATATAAAAAATAATTTTATCGAAAATTGTTTATTTTTTTAATAGTGAACGATAAAGGAGCTAACTTCATGTTGTATTAAAAGTTAAAGTATTCACTGACTTTTTTTTTTTAGTAAAAAGGCTCGAGTTTGCTACACTTATTAAGAACATCTTTGGGTCCGCGGGCCACCGATGGAGACCCGTGTCTTTTGGTTCTTATATTTAAATTTAAATAAAAAATATCCATCCAGAATATATTAAAGAAGTTGCAGGGATCCCTTGTCCGAGAGCCGCCAGAGGCGGCTCGAGACCTTCGGTTAATTAAGGTCGGTTCTGTTTTAGATTTAAAAATATTCATCCAGAATATTTTAAGAACTTGCAGGGATCCCTTGTCCGAGAGCCGCCGGAGGCGCTCGAGACCTTCGGTTTTAAGTTCGGTTATTTTATTTTTAGAAAAAATTCAAAACAACTAGGGAATTCTCGGCTTCGGTTCGGTTCGGTTTGGTTCGGCTCGGCTCAGTTCGGTTCAAAACCATCCAGTTAGAAGCGATTCGGTAGCTTTTAAAAATAAATTTTCGGGCCCGAAGGGTCGAAAATTTATTTTTAAGGCTACCGAATGCTCTAACTGGATGTTCGACGAACTGAGATGAGAACGATGAAACCGAACCGAAGTCGACACAGTGACAAAACAACTTCAGGGGACACGACCTAATTGTTTCGGTCCTTCGGTTGCAGTTCGGTTTCTTTCGATTAAAGAAAATTTAAAAAAACTAGGGAATTCTCGGCCTTAGTGACAAAACAAATAGCATGCCTAAATGAAAAAAAAACGAAAGATTCATGAATGTTGAGCTAATGTCAAAAGTGGTCAAAAGTGTAAACTAGTCAGCCAGTGCGAAGGCTTGCCACTTTATTCTGAAGATTAACCGAAAAAATTATTCTTTGTTTTTTTTTTCAATTATCATCTGAAGTTAGCTCCTTTATCATTGTTTATTAAAAAAAAAAAATAAACAATTTTCGATAAAATTATTTTTTATATTTTCAACTCCATTTAATAAATTTCTTTACTTATCTCAATCAGAATAGGTCAGACGCAAGGTTTTTGTAAATTGCAATGGAGAAAGAAAAAACCCAAAAAAGTAAGTAAAAATATATATTTTTAATGGTTAATGTGGTCCTTGTATTTCTTCAAAATTTTCCTTATTTTGGCATATATCTCGATCAAATTGGCTTACCGCCACCTCTTTTAGAATAATAAAGGGAAGGGAGGGTGAATTCTCCTGAAAACTTCCTAATTTTAATAAAAATTTACTTCCCGTCATATAGGATCACGCCAAAAAAAATATATATATATGCACACACCTATATTTTCTATATTTTTTAGATGTTCAGAATGAAAGACAGGAAGAGAAGATGTCAGCCAAAAGGAAAGCCTCTATCGAATAAAAATCTCCATTCAGAAGACGTTTCTGTTTTATTTAAATAAATCCATCAATTTTAATTAAATAAATACATAAAACCGAAACGTCTTCTGAATGGAGATTTTTATTCGATAGAGGCTCTCTTTTGGGTGGCATCCTCTCTTCCTGTCTTTCATTCTAATCGTTGAACAGCCATTTCTCTTATCAACATCTTTTTAGATTCTCTGTCAAATGTATATTCTCATTTTGTTCTTAAATTAAAAAAAAAAAAAAAAAACATTCACACTTTTTTCTCATTCACACTCACACTCACACACACATTCACACAGTCTTTTCGGCAACTTAGGCCATTTAAGACTTTGACGATAACCGTTATGAATATATATTATTTGGGGTCCAGGCATTCTTATTTAAGCCATTTAGTATCCAAATGGCTTAAATAAAATCATCGGACTGCCTGGGGTCCGAACCCGCGACGTTTGGTATACGAGGTTGCAACGCTAACCTCTACGCCAAACCCCGAGGGCGTTCTTAAAATTGAAGCACACTTTACTCTTGTACTTCTTAGGAACGATCGGAGAAATGGTTGCTTTGGTAACAAAATATAAATATTTTCTCATGTTTATAAATTTTATTGCATCTTGAATTTTAATATTAATATATCGATGGAAACTAAATATATCTCGACACAAAAATATCTGGTGTGACAAGCACAAAACACAAACTTTCGATTATCAAGAAAGTTGTGGGCTGTGCGACCAGTCCCACCAGATTTTTATTTATAATGTATCGAAAGAACGTACTAACAGCTTAGCTCATTTAAAAATATCCACCTATCACTAAATTTTTTTTACAATATTCGGAATATAATATCTAAGTATTTATCCCAAAACCTATAATCGGTGCAGAGCTTAGTTTAGGCATGTTAATCACAAATATTATATAAAATTTTTCTTTTTTAGGTCTTCATGGGATAAAAATCCACATTTTCGAGGATCTTATACATATAGGACTGTCGAAGCAAAACTCTTATCAACAGATTCTTCACAACTCTCGGAACCACTGCTTCGAGAAAATAAACCGGTGCGTTATATATTCTTATAATAAACAATTAGAATTAAAATATATGTCGGCTTTTCGGGGATCTCTGATTAGGTGATAAGTTTTCTTATATAACAAAAAGTTTGTCAAATTAATTAGGTGTTGAAATGAATAATTTTTTATTCTTTTTTTTTTAGAAATTGTTGGGTATGAAAATAAAGAAAATAAAAAATTATTCTTATTTCAACACCTGATTAATTGAATGTTTGTTATTTATGTCTGTTTATTATCTATACCTATAAAATGGGGTACCTATTTTCATCGTTTATTTTTGTAATTTATAATTATTTCGTTTAGTACTTGGTTGGTGATTCACTAACTCACTATATTAGTGTCAGACCTTATACGTTGTGTTTTCATGGGAATAATACTGAGGTGGGTTCCCGTTTCTTTCCTCAGGAAGAAAGAATTGGATAATATTTTGCCATGAGGTGAATTTGAACTCGAGTTGTTTTTCAACTCTATAAGCTTCTCTACCCCCTCAGCTAATCCCCTCCTCTTCACTAACAATTAGATGGAAAAATGATGAAAAATTTGCAAAAAAAAAAAACAAACACTTCGTCTTCATCTGGTTCGAGTCCATTGAGGCGTATTAACCCAATTCAAAAACAATAAAAATGCCGTAAAAAACAATCTAGGGAATTTATGAATTTGTGGTTTAATTAGAAATTTCTTTTTACTAACCATTATTAAGATATTCATTTATATTATAATTAAGAGTATGTAAAATTAATAATAATCAAAGAAAATACAACTTTAAGGTCTTATTATTCGCTGGAGAATCAACGCATCCACATTATTATTCAACAGTTCATGGCGCAGTCGAAACAGGATGGCGGGAAGCTGATAGACTCTTACCTTATTTAAATAAAAAGAAGGTAGATTTATTTAATTGAAACCTTTAATAAAATTATATTACTTTCCTTTTTATTAAATATATTTCAGTGATGCTCACGAGAGAACGCGGGTTTAAGTTGACGTTGATGGGAACGATGATCGTACCAGAGCTTCTAAAATATTTATATTTAATAAAATTGTATTGCTGTTAGCGAATAATAAGTCAAAAAAGATAGAAAAGTTTTTTTTTCTTTTAGAGTTTGTTAAATAATCTCAAATATTTAAATTGTTAGTTTAATTGATTATTCATGAAAAACGGACGCATTTTTGTGACTAATTTTTGTATATTTATTCGTTTTTCTTATTAATTAAAATTTCAATGAATGGTATGTTATCACAGTGGTGGTTCGTCCGTCCGAATGATGTCAGATTTTTATCAATCGACAATATATATTCTATCATACAAATTTATACATAAATAAAATAAAAACAAATGAAGTTAATTTTTTAAATATTCAATATATAAGATCTTATATAAATTTATGATAATCAAATCAAATAAAAAAAAATATACAATATTCAAATTAAAAAAAAATGTTCACGAGAGAATTTATACAATTTCTTGAGGAAACTCTTTTTTTTGAATTTGATTCTGATGACTTGGCTTTCGAAATCGAATTTCACAACACAAACAATCAATAGTATCACATATACAATTATATCTTTAGGAATTTTATTAATCTAGACTGAAAAAAACAAAACAAAATTTGATACTCTTAATTATAAGAAGTTTATTTTTTTCAAATATATTTTGTTAATAATTGTATTTTATTTTCTATGTTATTTATTACAAATATATAACTTAATATTTATAGATAATAAATAACAAAAGTATTGTATTTTTTTATAAATTATTTCTGCTAATAATAAATAATAATCAACTTAATGTTAAACTAATAAATCTCCCATTGTCATTCACTTTCAATTTCGCATTATTGAAATGCTACTGGGAAGTTGTGATATTTGGCAGGGGCGGAATAAACTGGGTTTGAAGGGTTGCATTCTTTTTTTTTTGCCTCAAATTGCATTCATCATTTTTCCAAATTTTTGTTACTTTTGATTGAAAAATTTCAATTAAACAAAAAAAAATACTTATTTCATATTGATTATATAATTAAGATAAGAAGGCATTTTTTGGTGTACTTGAAGGGGCACGTGCCCTTCTCGTGTTTTTAGTGTGACCCCAAAGCAGTTAAAAAATTGCAATTATACAAATTTTCTGACGAGACTGTCCCTTTATAGATAATAATTTTTTTAAATAATTTCTTTTATTTAAGACACTCCAATTATACAGATATTAAAATGTTCATTCATAATACATACATTTTTTTTTACTTTCCCATACCTCTATATATGTTAATATATAGAGAGAGAAAGTATTGGATTCATGTCAAAAATTCGATGACGAGATTTTGATGGATATACACGTTTTGAGGTCCCCTGAATCAAAAAAGGGGTTTTCGCGACATGGTCTGTCTATGTTCAATTTTAAGCATGAAGGAATTGAGCTATGAGGCTGAAATTTTATGTTTAAGTTAAACACCCTCCGGGAGCGTGAAAATAAGCTTTTAATCAAAATCGGCCAAAAAGTACTAGTACTTTACTGATGTACTTTTTCAGCTTTTTTCGATTTTCTCAAAATTCCCTCAAACGATTTTAACTAAAATTCAAAAATCAATTATTTTTTAGATGCTCTTTCAAATGTATATTCTCATTTTCCTCTCAAAATTGTTTGAAACACACTTTATACTATTGTACTTCATAGAAAAGATCGGAGAAATGGTTGCCATGTTAACAAAATATAAATATTTTCCCATATTTATAAATTTTACATCATGAATTTTAATAAATTGGCGGAAACTAAATTTATGTCGACATACCAAAGGTAAGAGAAAGTTGTGTGCTGTGCGACCAGTCACACCAGATTTTTTCATGATAAGTAGGAATAGTTTTGTTAGAAGAAAGGATCAAATTTTGACCAAGGAAGTAGATAAAGATAAACATTGATAATGAATTATCATGATACTTTTAATTATATGATTTTTTATTAAATGACGACATTAGTTACTAACGAAAAGAAACTATTTTTAATAAAATGATAATTTTTTTAAAATTTATCATTAAACCTAACCATATATGATATAAGAATTTATATACAGTATATTTAAATAAACGTGTTATATATCAAGCGTGTAAATGTAAATTTTTTGGAATACTTTTAATTTATAGGTTTACTGAATAGGAATTTGCTGTCAAGTGGGAACCCAGCTGAACAAGTAATCTTGGACATCTCGTGATTAAGCTTTAAGATGTGTCCTTATTTACAAGGGGCATCATCGCGAAATAGTTGCAGTTATGTCTCGGCATCATGAAAAAATGGATATGAAATTTCAATTTTGGACGGAAATTCACATCGAAGAAAGAAGTGGCCTGGGGTTTTCTTCAATTTGTTGCATCAACTTGTTTGTCACCATTATTTCTCTTTTCATCGTAAATTTCCGCCCTTCCAGAATTTATATTCCTTATCCATTTTGTCGTGACATAACTTAACGTCCTTCCAATAAACTGACACGATTAAAGTAGCATGCACTGCACACTGACAGAATGAGGGCGTTCATCTTAAACCTTCACCACAACGAAAGTTTTCTTCCTTTGGATTTCAATGAACAAAACCCTTTATTTGAAGGAGGCATATAGCTGAATGTTGATATTCAAATTAGGTAGAAAGAATGAGCAAAGCAGCTAGTTTATATTTCATTTTATTGTCAAACCAGGGCAGACGTTTCAGTCGCATATAAAGCTACAAATGATGAAGAAATAAACATTTAACAGATACAATCAATAGTTGCTTGTAGCTGGGAATCGTAGATGAGAACGATAAGGAGAAAAAAAACCAAAGCTTCTGTTTTCTTTCTCACTACTTCAATTTATTTGCAAATATTTCGGCTCCTATACAGAGGTCATCTTCAATGCATATATGAATTAATATTTGCAAATAAATTGAAGTAATGAGAGAGAAAACAGAAGCTGGTTTTTTCTCCTTATCGTCCTCAGATACAATCAATTACATAAGATTTTCTTTATTTTGTTTTCTATTTATAATTACCCAGGTTAATGTTCGAATGTTGATATTCTAAATAGGTAGAAAGACATTAACCTGGGTAATTATAAATATAAAACAAAATAATGAAAATCTTATGTAATTGATTGTATCTGTTAAGTGTTTATTTCTTCATCATTTGTAACCCTGAAGATGGTTTCATATGCGATCGAAACGTCGGGCCTGGTTTGACAATAAAGTGAAATATAAATTAGATACTTTTCTCATTCTTTCTAACTAATTTGAAACCTCTTTATAAAAATCGAATACAAAATAGTAAAATGTTGAAAAAATAAAGTATATAGTTACCCAAATTTTCAATTCGCTTTGAGATTTTCTGTTAAAACATTTGCTGCATGGGTTGATCCATTCCATTTGAAAACAAAAATAACACCATTCTGGTTTCTTGAAATATTGAAATGATGTTTCACTTGTTTTGGTAAAGATGTAAATTATAATCACTTAAAGAAAATTAATTATTAATTATTAATAAAACAAAGTAATATTAATAATTAATTAAACCATATTCAAATAAAAAAAAGGCTATTTTATCATGATTCATTTCCTAGGGACCTCGCTAGGGTTCAGATTAAATCGTATTGGTATTTAAAGGAAGTTACACTTTTGCCTTATCTCCCAAAAATTTGGTTTCGGATATTCGATTCTCTTTATTTAATTTCAGAACTCTCAAATATATGAATTAATTCCAACTTCCAATTGATATTTTACTAATTTCTGTGAATTTCTTTTAGATTTTCTAAATAAGGTCAGATAACTTATTAATTTTTTGACATTCTCTTTCATCATCACCAAGTCTCTGGGATAGCCTATCTCTCTTTTAGCTAAGTCTCTACATTTCTTTCTTAAACCCGATCAAAGGAACTCTGGGTTATCTTCAAATATAATTATTACATATTTTCGATAAATTGTAGGGGAAGGAGTCGCCTATAAAATCCCACCCCGTATACATGGCAGATTGGAGATCATATGTTAGACTCATGACCTTCATACCATTTCATTTCCAAACCGTGAACATTTTTATCAATTGTTTTGGATTGAAATTAATTCCAAAGGTCACAAGTAAAAGATGATATTACTATATAACTCAATTCGTTTTACTTCCGAATTGTTGCTAAATAAAAATATGTTCTTTCTTCAGATCTTTAATAAATAAAAATAAAAATTTATCTCTCCAGTTCTTATATACTCTCGATTGTCGTATAGATCACTCCAATATTTTAACAATATTTTACCCCTTTTTATAAAAATATTTTATTTCATTTTTTATAGACAATATTCAGCTCTATAGCTAGCTAGCTATCCCCTTCGTAGCTTCTAACATATGATAAATTTTATTTAGGTTCATTGATTAACAGTATTTTAGTGGAGAATTGGAGATATCAGCCAAATTGGGATTGTCCAGGATAATAAAACTCCCAGGATAAGACGTTTCGGCCTGAATTTATTTGGCCATCTTCAGTTATTGGGAATTATACACATAGTGCAATTCCTAATAACTGAAGATGGCCAAATAAATTCAGGCTGAAACGTCTTATTCTGGGGGTTTTATTAACCTGGACAATCCCAATTCGGCTGATATCTCCAATTCTCCACTATAATTACATCACAGCCACAACCTCAAAAGCAGCGATTAACAGTATTTTATCGCTTAGAGAGCAACACTAGTTTTTCATTTGAAATAATATTAATTAATAGCTGAAGGTGTGAGGTTTAAGTCAGTCCAAGTAAATTTGAGAATGAAAAATGCAATACATTATTATCAAAATAATTATATTTATTCTCGAAACGTTATAAAAAACCTTTATAAGGGCCTTTCTACACGGGCGTTTTTGACGCGTTTTAAACCATAGAAACGCGAGCAAAACGCGTCTAAAACGCGACGTTTTCAACGCGTCAAAAAGAAAGGCGTTTCGAGAGTAAATATAATTATTTTGGTAATAATATATTGGATTTTTCATTCTCAAATTTACTTGGTCGGACTTGACCTTCACACCATCAGCTATATATTTATCTACAGTCCTGCTGACAAGGGGAGTGCATAGCCTTGATAACACCGATTTGAACGAAAATTTTTTTAGGTGTAGTACTTGATGAAAAACGAATTCTGTTAAAGCCAGAGAACGCGCTTCTCAACGGTTCGTCTAAAAAAAAATGTTAAAGATTTTGCCTGCATGCCTTAAGCCGTTACAAACAATAACATTTACAAAGGTCGCGATGGCTAGATTGGTAGGGCGCATTCTTTGTAAACAAAAAATCCCGAGTTCGAAACTCTTCTTGTGCAACTATTTTTTTTTTTGTGTAATTTATTTATTTATTTATTTTTTCAGAATATTTTTTAATATTAATAAATAAATAAAAAGTTTTTTTTTAATTATTGGCATTTAATTTTCAACATGTTCCATATATTTAAAGAAAATTCGAATGCTGTCAAAAATATAATATAAGGAAATATTTAATATTATACTAGAAATATATTACTATTAATTGGACACATAAAAAAATATTGTCGTAACATGTTCAAAGTTCGGAAAATGAACGACCCAACTGTTTAAAACATAAATATTATTATAAATTTATTTGTGTCCAATTAATAGTAATATATTTCTAGTATAGGCCTAATATTAAATATTTCCTTATATTAATATTATATTTTTGACAGCATTCGAATTTTCTTTAAATATATGGAACATGTTGAAAATTAAATGCCAATAATTAAAAAAAAACTTTTTATTTATTTATTAATATTAAAAAATATTCTGAAAAAATAAATAAATAAATAAATTACACAAAAAAAAAAATAGTTGCACAAGAAGAGATTCGAACTCGGGGATTTTTTGTTTACAAAGAATGCGCCCTACCAATCTAGCCATCGCGACCTTTGTAAATGTTATTGTTTGTAACGGCTTAAGGCATGCAGGCAAAATCTTTAACATTTTTTTTTAGACGAACCGTTGAGAAGCGCGTTCTCTGGCTTTAACAGAATTCGTTTTTCATCAAGTACTACACATAAAATAATTTTCGTTCAAATCGGTGTTATCAAGGCTATGCACTCCCCTTGTGAGTCCAATATTAATATGATTTAAAATTATAATAATTTGCTATGGGATCGATTTGTAATATACATTTATCAAAAAATTGAGATTAATGATAATGCTCTGTAAGCTATGATTTTAGATTAGATACACAAAATTTTTTTTTGAGCATTACTTTTGCTCTACATTTTTTCATTCAGATATTTTTCTAACACCGTATATAATTTTAAAGAATGGGAAAGAGGAGCGTCACATCGAAATAATGTAAATTCTTGATAATTTCCAACGTTTGTATGTTAATGTTCCGCGTGAATAATTTAAAGGCAAAAGTGTTTCGCGATTCTAGGTGCGATTATACAGTTTAATGTATTAATTAATATTACTTACAAATTAAAAGAAGCAATAAATAAATAATTATGAAACATATGATAAAAAAAGCAGTTGGATTAGGACCGTTAAAAAATGGATACATAATCTGAAAATAAAAGTTTATTATAAAATTTATGTTTTTTAAAGGGTGGGCCTTTCTATATAATCGAGCACCCTGATATTATATAAATATGTTTTATTAACGATATTTTAAAAATTGATGAAAATAAAGGAAAATATTCATTTGCCTAAAAACCACAAAATAAATGATAAATTTATCAGGAAATAAAACTTGATTTAATCTCTAAATGGCTTCAGTCGCTGAAAAAACCCAAAAAGTATTTAATTATATCATTTTTATATTACTAAAATTTATTTGTTTAGTCTATTTTTTTTTTCAATTGTCTCCCGAGTGTCTAGTAATTATCAGTTATTAATGAAATTCCTAAATTTTTATAGAAATTGCTTTAACTTTGATACAGGTGATTTCCCTTATCACTTCACTGGACCTTTTTTTTGTAATGAAGCGCCTCCCTTTTCAATGTTAAGTTATAAGTATAAAAATTATAGATTCGTGTGATTTTATTGTTTTTATTATAATAAATTGTAATATTTACTTACATTTAATCCATCCATGTATTAGAAGAATACATACTAATATATTCAAGAATTCTCAAAAAACCTGATATAACCATATAAAGAGAAAATATATCTAAAAATATTCGAAAAAATACATATAAATATCTGTAGTAAAGCAAAAACATTTTTTTAAATATTTGTAAATAATATAAAAAGGTTGTTAAGCAACAATTTTGTTTAATTGATAGAGGAAAATGAATAAAAATTGGAAATTTTAAAGTTTTACCTTTTTTTTTGTATAAAAAATGGAGTGGAGTCAGCCAAGAAAAGAATAAAAAACAAATTTTCCTGTCGACTTTTCGAGCTCTTCTTCGGGAAAGTCTAATGTCAATTTGACATCAATAAACTGAACTTCAATTAAAATTAACGATGTGCCCATTGTATACCAACGGTCGGGGGTTCGGATCTCAGGCAGTCCGATGATTTTATTTAATTTGGATACAAAATGGCTTAAATAGAAATGCTTGGACCCTAATATATATATTCATAAATAACGGTTATCGTAAAAGACATATATGGCCTAAGTTTCCGAAAATACTGTGTGTATGTGTGTGTGAATGGGTAAAAAAGTGAGTGTTTTTTATTAAAAACGATGTGCCCTCGGGCTTGGCGTAGTTAATAGCGCGCCTGCCTCGTATACCAAAGGTCGAGGGTTCGGATCCCGGGCAGTCCGATGATTTTATTTGGATACCAAATGGCTTAAATAAGAATGCCTGGACCCCAATATATATATATATATGGGTGATTCTACGCTATTTGGATTTTTTGTGTCCAGAAACCAAATATACTCTGTTCAATTTAATATTCATGATTTCCTTAGTTAACATTATTTTCGTATCTGTAATGATAAAGGCCAGAAGATATTTTAATTTTTTTGAGTTTTATTAGCACCAGAAGAAATATGTTACCTGAACAATGACACTATTGGCAGAATTGAGAAAATTAAGCTAGGAAAGTGACAGACAATTAACTATTTATAATGAAAGCTGAATTAATATTAAAAAAAACATACATATTATAGCTATAAGATATTAAGGAAACAAAATTTCGTCCCTACCCGTGGGCGGGTATTTTCACTGACAGAGTTTTTTTTTATTCCATTTTTTGGCATCGAAGGCCATTTAGACCCTGTATCTATTTATTTCAATTGGATTGGTAGCTAAATCCAATTGAAATAAATTTTTGTCGCATTAGACGGGATGCGAACCCTTGAATGTGCCAGAATAATGACAGCCAAACTAATGACAAAACCACACATTACGTTAAAAAAAAACAATACGCGTCCTTCTTGCCAAAGTTTCGACGTAATTCATGACATTTACATACAATAAACATTGCTTTGTACAAATGTAGAGTTAGGTAACGATAAAATATAAAGAGATTTACTTACCAGAATAAATATTGCATCGACTGGCCCAAACACACTTTATGACAATCCAACAATAACTAAAGCTATATTATTTGAATTATGCTCAACGCCGTTAGCTTGGTTCTTACTTCAGACTGTACTACGCCTGTTACTCATGGCCATTGTTATCCTTTGGCAGTTTTTATGATAAATTTTTATGTTTTAATTTTTCCAGAATAGATGACATCATTTTTAGGTCACGTGAAAACAAGTATTTTTTTTATAATAACAATTACTTTTAAAATGTATTTTCATTAATTATGTTTTGGGGTTTACTTATGTTTATAATTATGGTAAAAAATATTATGTCAAGTTAATAAATAAATGAATGTCGAACAAAACTAGTAAAAAAACTAGAAATGGGACACCCAGAATACTGACATTTATGACTATTTTCAACTATTAATTCCTAAAATGAAACAGTTATCGTGAATTGACTAAATGGCCCCAATAAAACACGATATTCTTTATTATTTAAGAATATAGTATCAATGATATAATTATTTTAACATATATTTTTTCCACTGACCAATAAAATTCAAATAGCGTAGAATCACCCATATATATATATATTGATAATAACGGTTATCGTAAAATTCTTTTATGGCCTAAGTTGCCGAAAAGACTGTGTGCATGTGTGTGTGAATGTGATTATTAATTAATTAATTGATTTTTGAATTTTAATCAAAATCGTTAGAGCGAATTTTGAGAAAATCGAAAAAAACTGAAAAAGCACATCAGTAAAGTACTAGTACTTTTTGGTCGATTTGGATCAAAAGTTTATTTTCACGCTCCAGGGGGATGTCTAACTTAAATATAAAATTTCAACCTCCTAGCTCAATTTCTTCATGCTTTAAATTGGATACAGACACACACACACAGTCAGACCATGTCGCGAAAACCAATTTTTTTGGATTCAGGGGACCTCAAAACGTGTATATCCATCAAAATCACGACATCGAATTTTTGACATGAATCCAATACTTTCTCTCTCTATATATTAACACATATAGATGTAAGAGAAAGTAATATTCATTTATTTGTTAATTTGCGACACTTCGCGGCTCCCCTGCGGGTAATCCTTGGCCCTCTAGGAGGCCGCGACCCACTACTTTAAGAAGCCCACCTCTAGACAATTGCTTACTCTTCTTACTCTTCCCCCCCCCCCCTTTTCTGATCGGCACTAATTATATCTAGTACACCTAATCACATCGCACGTATTTCCAAACATATTGCTCTCGAAATTTGATGTATAAATTGGACTCTATTTAGAGAGATTTGCTTAATAATAATAAAAAGTGTTTAGAGATGTCCTTGGCAGAACTTGTCTGAAAATCCCAAAGAAGCATCTGCTGCCCACTCAACTCCGGATTATGTGTTAGTAGGGATCCTATTTCAAGGCCAAGGCCGTTGCCAGAGACTCGCTCATTCACACTGTTTAACAGCATTTAATCAGCTGGACATTGTCTTTTCGACGAGCGTTTATTTTACTTCACTATTATAGATAAATGTCTCGGAAACTTAGGAAAAAAAGTGCACCTTTTTTGGTTTTTTACCCCCCCCCCCCCCATTCTGGAAGAGGCATTTTTTTTCTCGTACGATTTTATGATTGCCGTTTCTTTTCTCAAGATTTCTACCCACACTCGAATAAAAAGATAATAACCCTACATTATCATTATGTTTACAGACCAATTTGTCGACTCGTATTATTTTTGGATAATTATTTGAGATAATTGTTGAAAATCGTAATAGAATGATTTTTTTTTTTGGAGAGAGGGTGTTGAGGAGTTGTTTTACCCTCTGCTATCCAGTGACGTCATTTCAGTTTTTTTGCTTGGGGTGGGGGCAAAATTTTTTTTTAGTGTTCTACTTAATTTATATACAGTATATACCTCTATATTTTTATCTATCATCTTCTATACTTATTTAAAGAGAGAGTGTGAATTTGTTTGTAGAGGCTAAGCTCAGAATAATTTACTATTTTCTTCCAAAACCCTGCCCCCTCCCCTCCCCCCCCAAATGACTTCTCTGCTGCTATCCCCTCCATCTCAGAGATTCACTTGACTTAAAGTCTGAAATTTCTCATTTTGAGAAGCTAATTAATTTTATAAATAAAAATTTTTTCCTTGTTTCGTACATTCTAAACATTAGTAAACATTCAAAAAAAAAAAAAAAAATTATGGGGTAAGAAAAAGTAAAATGATTGATCTTACCCCTAAATATTTGTACATTAATGGGTTGTAATGTTCATTTTAATTGAGGATAGGAGTTATATGAACACGGCCCTGGAAGTTTTTTTTAGGCATCGGAGGCCATTTAGACCCTGTCCCTATTTATTTCAATTGATTAGTATATCTGAGTGAAAGGTGGTTGTTTAGCTATAAACAATCTAGGCTTAATATAAACTGCAAACTACCTTTTTATTTAATTCTATAAGTAAACATTCACTATCACTATTTCTTAGTACTTGTATTTGTATACTTTGGGTATACTAGATAAATATTTACGATAAAATATCAAACACTTTTTATCTGACTTAATTTTATTATTTTTAAGCTAGTGTCTATATCAGTGATGTATTCGAGAAAGTCACTCCTCCCCCCCCCCCTTTCTGCCCAAAAAATTCTAAAAATCATGAATCACCGAAAACAAAAACAAAGACATTATAGGAAATATAAAAATATAAACCGAAACATTTTTTACTTGATTGCACCATTCGACTTTTTGAGGAGTTTTGTTGACATATTTCAGCCCTGAGGATGGTCGTATATCTGACCGAAACGTCGGCTTGAAGTGCCTAATAAAACTAGCTGCAATTGTGTAAACTTCTGAAGATGATACACATAGTGTCGAAATACGTATTAAGTCAATAAAATAAATGGAAACAAATAACCTAGTGTATTATTTTTAGGGTCCGACCGAAACAAGATTTTCAGCCGAAACCGAAACCGAATATTCGGCCTCAACCTTAGTTTCGGCCGAAACCGAACCGAAACCGAAACTTGTATTTCCTATAAAATTTTTTTTTCATTTTACCTTTTTTTTTTTTGAATTTTTTTTCCTTCCCGTGAAAATCATTTGACCTTTTTTTTAGGGAGACTAAAATTTTTTCTCCCTCAAGTGCAAATTATTTGACCCTTTTTTTTTTTTTTTTTTGCATGCGAGTCTCATCCCATTTTTTCAGACTCTGGTTTCGGCCGGCCGAAAGGTTCGGCCACTTTTTGGCCGAAACCGAAACTACGGCCGAAACCATGATTTTTGGCCGAAACTGGCCGAAACCGTAACCGAAACCGAATATTCGGTCGGTTCCTAATTATTTTATATTTCCTATATGAATATGTTTCAACTAGTGCCAACAGTAATTCCCCCAGTTAGGGGTTATTTTTTGTACTTAATTATTCTTTAACTATATTATAGCTGTACTTAATTATACTAACTATATTACAGCTAGCCTATATAAATAAACAGCACTTTATTTTTTTTTTCATAGACAAGAGGAGATTTTGCTAAACTCTCCTCGTCTCGCTTATGACATTGTTTGTATTTTTTTCGTCATTATAATCAATCTTCATCAATATGATTCATCTTATTCCAAAGGTATTGGACTTCGAGGGCATCATTGACGATCACGCGAGTCTCTCGCCATACACACACCATCAGGGTGTGTATAGGTCGGCCACCCGCCAGCGTTTGTCGATCAATGCACAAGAGGGCGCTGATGCGCATGCACTGCATGAGCAGACGTAAACCCAGCCATGTGATTGGTCAACGACAATCACGCCATCAGCTGACTGTGCTGCCGCCCCACCATCAACAACAAACCGCCGGTTGCCGGCTGTCAACTAAATCACCCGGCCATTTCGTCTGGAGTATCGAGCCGATGGATTGAAGAGATTCGCACCTCTGATATCCACGGAGCACTCACGTACAGTACACGTGCGATTTACTGACAACGCCAAGCATACAAAGACACCGGGACGTCTCGAAGATAACTCATTCGTTGGTGCTCACTCGAACAACTCACTTCACATATTATTTATTATTTGCTTCCCTATTTATTACCCTCAAGTAAGTAAATATTTGTTTTATTCTACTTTTTTTTTTTAATTCATGTAAGTAAGCAATTATTCTTTTTTTAATCCATTAATTAATATTTTATTTTTGTCTCATTTCACTCATTTATTTTACCATGTAATAAAATTTTAATTATTCTTTGGTGGTCTTGGTAATTATTCCTTAGTTGAATTGTAAAGTTAATTAATATTTTTTCTCATTTATGTTTTAAATTTTTTTTTTTTCATGTGGAAGTCGGTTTTATATCCCCCCCCCCCCCCATTATATATTTATTTATTATTTAACGAAATTAAAATCCTTTTTTCATATTTCATATATTAACCTATATTCTTTGGTAAAATTGTGAAATTAATTTCTCATCGTATAAATTAACTATTTATTGTTATACATGAATGTAAATAGGCATTGTTATTAATATTTGCTTAAATTCTTTAAATTTTTGTTGTTAATTTTATACAAAGCAACGATTTAAGAAATTTTTTGTTAAGTTTTTTCTTTTGATTTGACACATTTTAGCATTGTTGTGAATAGGTTAGCCATTGTCGCCAAATTAATAATTATTAAGAATCAATTATACTGAATATGTTTTATAGTTTTGTTAAAAGTCTAGTAATCTCCTTAGTAATAATATAGGCCCTAGTTGAAATAATGTTGTCTATTCCATCCCTAACTCAAAATTAAAGGTCGTAGCTAATATAATTTAATAAGATGGTGGATGCGGTCCAAATTTATACATATAATTATTGGAAATATGTCCTTCGCCCCCACCCCCCAAGCATCGGTTTTACTATTAAAATAAATTAATAGAAATTAATCGTGCCTCTTTATTTATTTAAAATTATTCATTCTCAAATTCTTTGCAAAATAATATTATAAATTAAATTACAAATTAGACTTCAAAATTTTTTATTTTTTTAAATTTTTATTCACTATTGTATGGGTTTAAACTTCTTTATGATCTCATTATGCTTAGAACCGGGAATTCTCATCGATTAGATAGAGTGGCGTGGTTTTTTTTATCAATATTAAATAAATGTATGAATCAGACTATTTTATCTTAACAGAATCTACCGTTTGAGAATTTAGAGAATTTCTTGATATTTATCATGATCTAAAAGATAATTTTCTTTATTTATTTATTACATAATTTAATTTATTCATATTTATTTAAAATCAGGTGTTGTTGCAGATTATATTATTATCAAACACCATAATCAAATTTTCGGGCTCTTCCTGTACAGACATCATTCTATACTTTTATTAGAAATGGCCAAACTTCGGTTCTTTTTGTCTAATAAAGTTAGAATAACCATCTATTATTTATTTATGAATGAATATTTATGTTAATATTGCGATTTCGATGCAACTTCACGTATTATTCAGTTTTTATCTCATTAATCCTCTCATCTCTCAGAGTCTTTATAAAATATATTTCCTTTGTGCTTATTTATTGACTAGACAACGTCTTATTCGTATCATTTATACGGTACATAATTTATGGAGTTACTAGTCGTGTGTGAAATTTGAACAATTGTTAATGTTATGTTTTTACGGAAGAGAATGCTTAGTAGCCAGTTTAATAATTATCCAAGGGGCAAGGGGCGATAGCCCGCTACTAGAAGCTTAACTAGATAATCACCAAAAATTTATTTCCTTAAAGAAATTATATTTTTATACACTCCATAATGTTTTACTTTTTAGGAGATGACCACATTTAACTATATTTTTTTTTTTGTTAACTTGAATAAAAGGAAATGAAGAGAGGCAAAAAATTGCAGATAATTCAGCCGGCCGTGACGTTCCTTTACTCGTTGGCCGGCTATTAGCTTTGCTTTGCTTTCTCTTCATCTCTGTTCATTCGTTGAGGATGGATGATTGCATTTGCCCAAATGAATAATTCAGCCACCCTCTCAAAATTATTTAACTCCAACATAATAAAAACTAACAAACAAACAAACATTGTTATCATAATTATCCAACATAAATCTGTTAGCTTTACCTACTAATAACAAAATAATACTTTTCAAAGTAAAAATATTATATCATTTATTTTTGCTGGTGAATCAAGTGACTTCCAGGTGGTCGAGTTTCAAAGGAAGCAAGCACACTGATTAGCTAGAGATCCCGAGCTCGGCGTCCTGGTCACTTAATCCACCGACAACAATAATTATTAAATATGATGACTATTATTAAGTCCAAAACTATAAACAATCTTTATATAGGTGTTTATTAATAAAAAAATACCGAATTTTATTGGATAGATAAAATTGCCGTATCTTCAAATAAAATTTATTCCTTCGGAATTTTTAATTTTTCTAACCATTGTAATTTTTTTTTTTATTTAAATTCGTATTCAAATTTAGATATTGGGCGAACTACCACTAAATATTTCAAAATTTCTTTTAGATTACTCTTTTCATAAGAAATTTGCAACATACTTGTGTATTACTTTTCTTACCTTGACATCATTAAATAAATATTAATTTATTTCAAATTAAGGATTCGCTTTAAAAATATTTTTATTTTTTTTTAAACAAACAGATGATTAGATAAATTTTTCATTCAGTACAATCGGACAATAATTGAGAAGGTCATTTAATTTTTCAACTATGTTAATATTTTTTTTATGATTATCTGATAAGTTGTGAAAATTATTTTCCTACATGATTAGCAGGTGTTGGTAGATATATATATATATCTAAGTACAAATGGATTAATTCAGGATTAAAGAACTAATCACGTGAACAGTATCGTACGATGCTCTATTTCATTTTAAATTAGGCACAAGTCTATTTACACAATCAAAAAATACAAAGCGTTCTATTATACTATTGTTATTTTAATAAATCAATAAAAATTCCAGAGGAAGCAACTTATCACATGCTTTGAATTTAAAAAAATTTCAATTATAGGGAAAAGAAAAAAAAAATTTTTTTCTATATAAAAAAATATTTATCAGCGCCTATATAAAATTTTTTCTTTTACTTTAAGATAACAAATTTTGTTGTCCATAATACCTGAGATGTTGAATAAAATTCACTCTTTAAAGGACGATCTAATGATTTCGGACTACGCTTTTGTGGTTTGAATTATTATTATTAGGGGAATTTTTAATTATTTATTTATTTATTATAATAGAAAGATTTATTTAATCACAATTCCCAAACAGACTGCTGTCCATTAATTTGGCAACAATAGCAGCAATAATACAAGCAACAATACAAAAAAAAAATCACAATTATAGACCACATTTTTGTTATTAATTATTTATTAAAAATATAAATATTGTACAACGTTTCGATTGCTTATTTTGCAGCCTTTCTCAGTGCACTTGATACACTAAATACTGTACAACGTTTCGATTGCTTATTCTGGAAGCAGTTCTCAAGTGCACAGTACTTGAGTGCACTTGAGAACGGAATGTGGTCTATAATTAAAAATTCCCCTAATAATGATTTCGAACTAATTAAAAAAAAAAAAGGATAAATTATGAAAATTTCCATTCTCTATAAAAAAATGAATCTGATCGATCTATAGTTTATCTTCAAAGGTTATATCATAAATTGAATATAGATTTTATCTAAAATTTCTAATATAAAATTAGAATAAATTTATCTCATTTGCTGTTAATACTGACGTAAGAAATTTTTTTTATTTTATTATTTATCGAAAGCTCGTCATTCAATTTGACCTACTCCATTATATTTTTTTCTTGTTAGTTCACTAATCTAATCAATACTATTTTCCAAATATGTTCTTATATTACGAAAAATTGTTGCATTACTAGAGTTTCATGTTGTAAAGTTGAAGAGGTTACATATAAAATGATTAAAAATATCAAAATTGATTAAATAAAAAAAATTTATTAAGCAATGATTTGGATTATAGATATAATGTTGAAATTAAAAAAAAAATAAATTTTCTCTTTTTCGGCATCTAAGGCCATTTAGACCCCATTTATTTCAAATGATTTGTAGTCAAATCAAATTGATTAAATTTTTTTCGCTTGGGACGGGAAGCGAACCCGGGACCTCGGCGCGAGAAGCTAATTCTTCTCTCTGAGCAGGGCCGGGCATTAAAAGACATTTTAAAAATATTAATTTTTTAAATTTAGGGATAAATATAGAGAAATATTTCTTGGCTCTATAGAGCCTAATAATCCCCCCACCCCTCGTCTTTTTAAAGTCTATAAGATGCCGAAAAAATTTCCAAATCAATCAATTATTGTCAGATAGGTATATTAAAAATAATAAAGTTCTTAATGACCTTCGTTAGTTAGCTAAAAAAAAAGATATGCGCATAATATATGACTATTATCATTTGTTAAAAATTTGTTAGTTATAAAAAAAAAATTACTTAATTTATAAATTACGATAATGAATTGTAAAAATTATATTAAATTATTACACTTGTATGTGTTGGAAATTTATTATAATTTACCTTAATATTTATCACTTATCAATTTGTCACATCGCGAAAACAATAACTTTCCAACACTCACCAAATATTTTTCAATTTCATAATATTGTTTAAAAACATACAATTAATATTTTTATTTATTTATTTTGCAGATGCTTGAAAAAAAAAATTGCACCCACAGGGGATTGAACCCGAATTTGAACAGTCGGCGCCATTATTAACACCCACAGGGCTTACGCCTAGAGTTTAGACAACCAAAACACTCAGCTTGCTATTCCCCTTCAATACTATTAAAAAACATGATTTATTTTAAAAATGAAATTTGGTTGTCTAACAGTAAGTTCAAGGCTGTTAATAGTGACGCCAACTGTACTTAGAAAATTATTAGCTATGCTACAAATTGGGTGATTAGGACTCAAATTCCTGCTGGAGCAATTTTTTAAGTATTAATAAATGATATATATTGTTCGCGAAGAAGCTAATATGATTTATTTTCAGACTGTGACTGGTTTATTATTTTTTAAGAACCATCTTGAAATGAATCTTTCTATAAGCCTGAGATGTGGTCTAAATAGATGTCGAAAACAAATATAAAAAAACAACTATTTTTCCAAATAAGCCTTATTAGGTTGTTTAAATTTTAAAATAATAATATTTACGAAATGGTTACAATTCTCTGGATTACAGCCAGGACTCCTCACTTTCGTAGCGACTGTGACAATACCCCTACGTTCAATACCGTACAAAAATAGAATCGCTTTTATTAAATTTAAATTTTCTTTTATGATTCCTCAGTAATTTATGCTTGAAGAATTGAAGAAGCAGTTAGCAGCAGTAGGGGGGGGATTAACAAAATATTTCTATTTTTGTTCTATTACTCTCTTACCTCTATATATATGTTAATATATAGAGAGAGAAAGTATTGTTTTCTTTTAGCATTCACTTGTTTAAAACTTTTTAGGCTTAGATTTCTCTGTCGTGCCGTGTTCTTGTTTAATGTCATTTTTTTGGCCTCATTCCTAATAGATTTTTTAAAATTTGTTCCACGTATTTTTCCGGCATCTGAGGCCATTTAGACCTCGCCTCTAAATTTAATCAATTGGCAATCAGAGACCCCAAAGCTAATACTTTATATCAAGCCACGGTATCTTAAAATTTTATTTTCTTAAATTTTCTTATGTTTAAAAAAAAAAGATAAAAAAAACATTCAAATGTTGCAATTAGTGACGAATTGATTGAAATCATCTATCTCGATTTGTGTGGCTTGAATCGAAGTCAAGTGTAATCTGAAAGGTCAGCGATGTGACATTGAAGTCCCCGGGGAGAAGTCCTTTGGCATCGACCCAACCCCTCAGTAGGGCGTGGGACTAAATTATGATGATATTTGGCAAAAAAATTTATATTTCAGAGCAGAAAATGCACTTCATATATTTTTTAGGTCTTACGGTTTGTTGACAATTTGTACAGTAAACACATTTCATTTTTATCATATTATTCATTATGCGTATAGTAGTGACCGAATTAAGATAGGATATTTATAAATATTCATATTATTATCACGTCGGAAAAATTTCTAAGTGTGCAAAATTCTTAGAAATTTCAGATTATCCAGGTAGATAAATAAATATATTTATGATTCATCATATTCACTACTAATCATTTAAATCTTTTAATTTTTGGAATTAATAGCAATATACGTTTTTAAATTTTTTTTCTAATCTTATCTCTTAGAATATAAATTTCCTTCGGGATATTTATAAAATAATCAATTAAAACAGCGGCATCATTGGGATTACAATGAATCACTCCAAGAACATCTTTTTAATAATTTTCCTACGACCCCCCTTCCCATCTCCCTCACACTCCGGAAAAAATGACCTTCTCTCAGTGCGAAAAAAAAAGATTTAATTAAAAATTGAAATTGGACATAATAAAATTTCTTCTGCTGAAATTACTAGTCGCTTTTGGCTTTTATTAGATAAGAACTATTTCCCCATTCCCAAAATTACTGTTTGGAAAATGGGGAAAGAAAAAAAAAATTTAAGTATAAATGATTGTTAATTAGAAATAAATTTTTGTCGCTTGGCCGTGAAAAATATAATAATAGAAAAATGAATAATGAAAATGATATTTTTTTTTTATCTTTAAAAGAAAGTAAAATTCCTTTTATTATTCATTATTGAATACTTTTATATCCCCTACAATTTACTTTCGAAGTCTATAATCATAATGGCCTATTGATCTCATTATTTACCTGATAAATTTAGAATAATCTAATTCATTTATTAAATTAGTATAAATCAATAGAATTTTTTCTAGAGCAAGGAAAAACTTTTAATGTTACTACTTGTACAATGATAATAATATATATATTTTTGACCTTTCATTCCCTTTAATATATAATCTTTCACCTGCACCCTTTTTATTTAATTAATTTCTTTTGTTTTAGATTGAAACTTAATTAACAAGACAAAAAATGCCAGCTCGATTTCCTGAGGTTGAAACCCAAATGGGTGTACATAATAACAATAACACGCCGACATGGAATGCAGCCGAAGAGGTTGTAATCACGGGTATTTCAGCACGATTACCCGAAAGCAATTCTATGGAAGAATTCAGAGAACAACTGTTCGCCGGTGTTGACCTTGTTACAGATGACGACCGCCGGTGGCCTTCCGGTGAGTGAATGCACATCGTACCTCCTCTTTCCTGCGCCTCCTGTCTTAAATGACAACATTCATTGTATACATTTTTTATGAACACACCACTATATTTGATAAAGACTAGGCGTATTATTATTAATTCAAACAAGTCTTGTCGCGAATAAAAAATTATAAAGAATCATCCACTCAAATTGTAAATGTAATTAAAAAAATAATTTCTTATCGGCCAAAGGAAAAATGAAAAAATTATTGTAAATATTTTGACGTCATTGTAATGATATCATCGAAAGTACAAACAACGGTTGTTTGTTTTCCTTCGGCCGAATGTTCTGCAAGGAATTACTTTCCTCTTACGGCAATTTTTAATCAATAAATAAATAAATTTTAGTGTTAATTGATAAAGTACTGACTGTATGAAAAAGCCACACTAATTTTAAATCTATCTCATGTTCAGAAATTGTTCGGTATTATATTATAAGTAGGTTACTGATCGATATACACTAAAAATAGCAAAAATTGAAATTTCTTGATATTTAATGCTTACACAATTAATAATTTCCATTTTCAGATGTTTCTTCCTCGGGGATGAAATTAGGTGATTAGGTTTTCAAGTTTAGTATCAGAGGTTTATTATTAGGTTGCGATTGCGGGTCGTGCACAAATGTTTCGGCTTTCTCTCTGTTGGTAAAATTAAAAAAAAATTTTATTTAAAATTTGAAAACCTAACACCTAATTTCATCCACGAGTGCCGAGCAAGAAACATCTGAAATTGAAGATTAGAGTCTACCGGACCTGTAAATTTTATAATTTCAAAAAAAATTTGCGCGTTGAAAATTCAAAAAAAAATGTATTTCTCCATTTAAAATTAGAAAAAAATTGCTCAGCATTCTTAAATTTCCTTTCCTTAAAAAAAGGGAGATCAAAGAAAAGAGTCTGGTCCAAGGGCGGATACAAGGGGGGGGGGGGGGTAAGGGGGTAATTACCCCCCTGAGATTTGAAAAAAATACTTTTTTCGAAAAAATGTATTTTTAATGTTAAATTTTAAAAATTAATACTTCAAAACTTGATTTATATTTATATTCTGGCAAACAAGTACAGAATGCGTCTTTAAATTACCGAAATTAAGAAAAAAATGTCTGCTGTGCGTTTAGTCACTCCAGTCTCCCCCCCCCCCCCCCCCGAGAAACACCTCCAGCCATTGTTCTGGACATTGTTCTGGACTTATCATCAGTTTTTATTAAAATTATACTTTGTGAATTAACTTAATTTAATTTTTATATTTAGCTTTATTCTATAACTACTGTAAAAATACCACTTAAAGAAAAAAAAAACTAATAAGTTTCTAAAATACTTCTCAACGTCGCAAAACAAATTTGCATATTTTTTTAATCAAATTTTAATCATTTTATTTTACTTGAAAAACATTAATTTTTAATATCGTTTTAAATATTTATCTTCTAATTTGATATTTACATTTAAGATTAACAAAAAATAATTTGTTCTATCCATTTACGTAGTAAAGTATAAAATAAAATGTTTCTAATCATACAATTTTTTTTAAACTCTTACACATACTTTTTTTTGGATTTTTCAATATTTATTTAGAAATATAATAATATAGCTGATTGACTGTATTTTTTATGTTCTTACTAATTTTTCTTTATTTTTTTTTTTTTTTAAAGGAATATATGGCCTCCCAACACGAACTGGCAAACTTAAAGATTTATCGAATTTTGACGCCAGTTTTTTTGGCGTTCATGGCAAACAAGCTAACGTAATGGATCCACAATTAAGAATTTTACTGGAATTAACATACGAAGCGATTGTTGATGCCGGTTATAATCCCAACCAATTGAGAGGATCTCGCACTGGTGTATATATTGGTATCTCTTCAAACGAATCGGAAGAGTATTGGACGAAAAATCCTGACCTGGTTAATGGATATGGTCTTACTGGCTGTGCTAGATCGATGATCGCAAATAGAATCTCATTCACTTTTGATTTCTCTGGTAAATTATTATTCATAGAATAAATAATATTACATGTAAACGATATTGATCAATTCTTTCTTCCATAATGAAAGAGTACGATTTTATATCTCTGAAATTCAGACCTAAAATATCTTACGAGATCTTTTATTGATATACTTAAAAAGAAAAATCCTAAAACAAGGGTGGTCAACCCGCAGGTCGCATGCGGCTCTCCTCCTTGAACATTTTTGCCCGCGAGGTTCATCACAATTTTACAAAATATATTTATTTTATAATGAAGAGGTAAAGGCAGCCAAAGCAAAAAAAAAACAAAAAAAAAAAACATTTTTTATCTTCCTTTATTGAACAACAAGCCTTTATCTCTTCATTATAAATTATATATTCAGCCACTCCAATAGTGGCCAAGTGCTTGCAATATATTTATTTTATTTTGTTTTTTTTTTTACTCCAAAAAAATGACTATAGTGGGTCTAAAACTAATATGGGGATATATAATTTTAAATGCAGCCAGAGGAGTTATGATGCATTTCCAAAGATCATTTGAGTTTTCCACCCCTGTGCTAGAACGATTTATTTAAAATTTTACTTTTCTTAAAATTTATTTCCTATATGAATTTTTAAACTTACTAAAAAAATTCTAAAATATACATGCATATGTTAAGATAATGTTAAAAATACACCATTTACTTATAGCTTTGAAATAAATGTGAAAAAATTTCAAGTTCAAAGTAAAAAAAAAAAAAGTTTTAACATTAATAAATTTTTTTCCTTTTAGGTCCTAGCTATGCGATGGATACAGCTTGCTCTAGTTCGGTATTTGCTCTCCAACATGCATTATCTGCCATGCGAGATGGACAATGCGACTCCGCTATTGTTGCCGGAACGAATTTACTTCTTAAACCCACAAACTCCCTTCAATTCCACCGTCTTGGAATGCTTAGTCCTGAGGGCATGTGCAAAGCCTTCGATTCTACTGGTAAACTATTTATTTAAAATAATTTTATAAAACAAAAATATTAAATTACTTTTATAATCTTCAGGCAATGGTTATGTACGATCTGAAGCAGCTGTTGTGATGCTTTTACAAAAATCAAGCGTTGCTCGTCGTGTTTATGCTACTGTTGTCCACGCAAAAACTAACACTGACGGAAATAAAGTTCAGGGTATCACCTTCCCAAATGGCGAGATGCAAAAGAAATTAATCAAAGAAGTATATGCTGAAGCCGGCATTGACCCTGCTGAAGTTGCATATATAGAAGCCCATGGAACTGGAACCAAGGTTAGAAAAATAATCAATCAATATTGACTGATAATAAAAAAAATTATCTTTCAGATGACGTAAGAGATAATAAAGAAATTCAATTTTTGTTTATTTTTTTTCTTTTCAAGGTTGGAGATCCCCAAGAAGTCAATAATATCGCAGATGTTTTTTGTAAAGGTCGGAGCACGCCTCTTCTTATTGGATCAGTTAAATCAAATATGGGACATTCTGAACCTGCTTCTGCCATGTGCTCCTTTGCTAAAATTCTTATTGCTATGGAAGCCGGAGTTATTCCACAAAATTTACACTTCAAAAGTCCTAATACAGAAATTCCAGCTTTACTCGATGGCAGATTACGTGTTGTTGATCAAAATATGCCTTGGAATGGTGGTCTCGTTGCTGTTAATTCGTTTGGTTTTGGCGGCGCTAATGGACATGTTATTCTACGTTCAAATCCAAAACCAAAAAGTGTAAACGCTGCTGAAAAACTTCCTCGATTGATTGGTATTTCTGGAAGAACTGAAGAGGCCGTTACTCATTTCTTAGAGAAAATTGAAAATATGTCAGTAGATGATGATTTTATTGGATTACTTCACCAGATTCATAATACACCTATTGTCGGCCATACCTATCGAGGTTATACTGTTTTGGGGAAAGAAAATAAAACACACGAAGTTCAAAAATTCTCCTCAGAACCACGACCTATTTGGTTTATGTTTAGTGGTATGGGATCCCAATGGCCTGGAATGGCTAAAGAGTTGATGCAAATTCCAGTATTTGAAAGATCTATTAGAAGAAGTTCAAAAATCCTCGAAGCCGAAGGCGTGAATTTATTAGATATTATAATTAACAGCACCGAAAAAACTTTCGACAATGTACTCAATTCCTTCGTTTCTATTGCAGCTGTTCAAGTAAGTTAAAAAAAAATGTATTTTTATTTCATAAAGTATACTATAAAAAAATAAGAATTTTCAATCGTTTTTCATATGTGCTTGATTTTTAATATACCCAGTTTGTGAAATAAAATTGATATAGTACTTTATAGTAAAAAAAAATATGAATCCTTGAATACATTTAACAATGTAAATTAATACTTTTTTAGGTTGCTCTCGTGGATGTTTTAAATGATCTCGATATTAAACCAGACGGCATTTTTGGACATTCCGTTGGTGAAGTCGGCTGTGCTTATGCAGATGGCACTTTTACACCTGAACAAGCCGTTTTGGCAGCTTATTGGCGAGGCCGAAGTATTCTTGAAGCTAAAATTCCTCCAGGTGCCATGGCATCAATCGGTATGACCCGCGAAGACGCCGTTGCTCGTTTACCACCTGAAATTGTCGTAGCTTGTAACAACTCTGCCGATAATGTCACCATCTCAGGCCCAGTTGAATCTTTAACTAAATTTTGCGAAGAACTTCAAGCTGAAGATATTTTTGCAAAGCTCGTCAAAAGCAGTGGAGTCGCTTTTCATAGTCCTTATATTGCTGAAGCTGGACCTAAACTTAGAGCAAGTTTGGATCGTATTATTCCTAATCCAAAACCACGAACATCTCGTTGGATTTCTACATCTATTCCAGAAGTAGCTTGGAATTCATCTCTTGCACAATTATCCTCGGCTGCTTATCATGTCAACAATCTTCTTTCCCCTGTTCTCTTCAATGATGTTTTGAAACATGTTCCTGAGAATGCAATTGTCATAGAGATCGCACCGCATTGTCTTTTCCAAGCTATTCTTAAAAGATCTCTTCCAAAAACTTGCACAAATATTGGTCTTGTTAAACGATTCCATCCTAATAATTGCGAATTTTTATTGAATAATATTGGAAAGTAAGTATAAGATATTCATATATTTTTATATTTAATTAATAATTTTTATATATGATTAATAATTTTTTTAGAATCTACAACTCTGGAGCAATGCCAAAAATATCTAAACTTTATCAGAAAACATCTTATCCTGTTCCTCGCGGAACCCCCATGATTTCACCTTTGATTGAATGGGATCATTCTGTCCAATGGGAAGTTGCATCATTTGCTGGCAGGGTAAATATTTTATTTTCTCTCTTACAATGAGGAAAATTAAAAAAAAAAAAACTCAATTGAAAAATCATATTGCCAAAAAATAATTTGAGGAACATAAACTATTTTTTTTTCTAATTATACATCTATAAAAAATTATAAATCTTTGATTTTTTAGGATAACAGGGCCGGAGAATCTATAATTGAAGTGGATTTAAGCAAGGAGGATGATGCATTTTTGTCCGGCCATACAATTGATGGGCGTATCGTTTTTCCTGCCACTGGATACTTGGTAAATGAAATATTATTTATTTGTCTTGAAATTTCCTATATTTTTAGCCTTTTAGCTTGTGATCTAACATATGTATTTAATTTTTTCTTCTAGACCCTAGTTTGGAAAACTTTTGCTAAAATGCACAATAAATCCTTCGAAGAATTCCCAGTAGTACTAGAAAATATTAAATTCCATCGAGCAACTATCATGCCTAAAGAAGGTAATTTTCTTTTAATAATATAATATTTATTAGCGTACCAAATAATGGTTGCTGGGGGGGGGAATTGGTATGAGAGAGGTGGGAGAGTGAGGGGAGGCCGAGCGAGAGCGAGCGGAAGGAAGGATAGAAGAAGAGAGAGAACAAAAAGATCGAGCGAACGAGCCTGGTCGGGACGACCGTATCGCACTTGCGGATCAAAATTAATTGTAATCGAACCTCATCGCCGCCTATCCTGGAGAAGATTCGTGTATCAACCAAATCTGCAAGGGGGCAGGAAGATCGGACGGCACTGGAGGTCAACTCGCCCGGGGCTCAAATCCGCTCACTCTCTTTACGTAATATATTTGTATATATATTTGTACATATCGGCATTCCGAGATCTTTATTTTTTTTTGAATATACCATCTAAAGAATTATTCATTTATTATCTTTTTATATAGACGGCACGGAAACACTCCTACCCCCACTCCCGTCTCCCTGAACTACGGGTCAAAATTACAAATATTCGTAACAAAATTGGCGCCCAACGTGGGGCCCTTATTGAGTGATCCGTGCCGGCTATACAACAAAAGAAAAAAATTAATAATAAATAATATTAATTTTTGTATAGAAAAAAAATAACAATAATAATACTAATTATTGATTTAAAATATTGTTTGTATATACAAAACATATATACATCCATAATACAGATTTATTTTATGAAATTTTATAAAATTTTGTTCCTTACTGTACTTCAAATATTAATTGAAAAAAAAAAAAAAAAAACTAATTACCTGGAAATTTGTTTGAATGCTGCCAGAAATTATTTAAATTGAATCAAAATTTATTTATTTATTTCTTTATCGAATTGAAAAAAAAAAAAAAGAATATATATATATATATAAGCTTATTAAAGATTCTAATAAATGTCTTTAGTAAATAAATTATTTTAATTTATAAAGAAAGAAAAATTGATAAATCATTTTTTTAACATATTGGAAAAAAAAAATAAAATTTATTAAATATCATTGCTATTGTTAATTTTTGAAAAAAAAAAAGAAAGAAAAAGAAAAAAAAAACATAATTTCTGTAATATTTCTTTGTGAACCCACAGCAACCATAATGGAAAAATTTAACGTTAACAGATTAACTAAAGATGAGTTAGAATATGAATTAGAAATTAGGGGTGTCGCTCAGGTCATGGAGGTCCAAGACATGAGGAAGAAACTACGATGTTATCTGAAATTGGAAAAAGAAGGGAAGATACAGCGACCGGATACGACTAAAAGAGATGCCAAGGAGGAATTGGACGTTATTGAAGGAAAATTAAAAGAGATAGAGCAACTTCGGGCAACAAAAGAGCCTGCTAGCTTGAAAAAAATTGATACGAAAATGACACATATATATGACCGGCTCACTAGGATTTCAACGGCAGAGGCAGACTTGAAGACTAGGAAAAGCCAGCTCATTCAAATAACGATGGATTCTTGGACATCCACCAAAACGAGTGGATCTGAAACTGATCAAACGGGGTACGAAACCTCTCAGACCGAAAGGTATGTTACCTGTAAGGAACAGACCAGCGATAGTGAACAAGATGCGGGGCCATCTCGTACACCTCCAAAGAAAATAACACCGCGGAAGAAAATTTTGAGATTTAGAGCGGACGTCAACGCTTCTACGTCTTCTGATAGTGATGATAGAAACATCGTTATAAAAAAATCGGCGATACACGTTAAAGATTGGGGGATAAAATTCAGCGGAGATGATAAAGGACTCAGTGTCAACGCTCTTCTTGAGAATATTGATGTTTTAAGGCGGGCACGCAACAATAGTAATAGAGATATTTTCCGACAAGCTATTGATTTATTTTCCGGACCTGCTCTTGCTTGGTTTAAATCAATCCGAAAAGATGTTACGTCTTGGCAAGAATTGGTGATTTTATTGAAAGAAGAATTTGAGCCCGAAGATTATATAGATCGACTCCTGGATGAGATTAAACAACGTACACAGGGTCGCGACGAAAAAGTTGGAACATATATTGCAATTATGAGAAATTATTTCGCAAGATTACCCAAACGACCATCTGAAAAAGAAATGTTGAAGACAATTCGAAGGAATCTCAACCCCTTCTTTCAAGAGAGATTAGCGCTTCAAACAATTGAAAGTATAGACCAGCTTCGCCATCTATGCCGTCAGATCGAAACTTGTCGAGAACGAGTTGACAACTATCGACCACCCGAACAGAAGAAATATTATTTAGAACGCGATCTCGCCTATGAGAGTCCGAAATTAGAAATTGAACCATCTGTAAAGAAGACTGTCAATGCAAGGTGTTGGAACTGTCAGAGGTTGGGTCATCGATTTTCGTCTTGTCCTGATAATATAAAAATTTTTTGTCATCGATGTGGAGAGCCAAATCAAACAGCCAAATCTTGTTCTAAATGTAAGGGAAACGAGAAGCAGAGGCGGAAGTAGGTCGACTTCTTCCTGTCTCTACACTACGTTCAAGTCGACGAACCCCAATGTTCGAATGGAAGCAGTGGCTAAAGACCGTTCAAGATTTCTATCAAGGAACCAAAATCAATTATTTAATGAAGAATCTGAATAAAAGCGACGACCGGCCATATCTTCAGGTGAAAATTTTAGGAGTTCCTATCCTAGGGCTCTTAGATTCTGGAGCGACTTCGACTGTTGTTGGCGGAGCGGACTGGAAGTTGTTAGAGTCACTTGGTATGCAGTTGATACCAGAAGAGCGACTAAATATTAAAACGGCTAGTGGTTCAAGATGCACAGTAACAGGAGTTGTTCACGTCCCATTTGAGTTGGAAGGAAAGTTTCGCACTATGAAGATATTGGTTGTGCCAGAAGTTGAGGGTCTGATTTTGGGTGTTAATTTTTGGCGAGAGATGGACATAATCCCAAATTTAAATGATAAGACTTGGACGTTTCGGAAGCCGGAGCACGTTATAAGTGCTTTTGAAGAAATTGAAGATCTGGGTCAGTTAACGCCTGCTCAAAGATGTCAGCTTAGAAATTTAGTAAATATATTTTTTATGAAGACCAGTGGAAGATTTGGGTGTGCTGTCGGGGTTGAACATAAGATCGACACAGGAAACCATCCTCCCATTAAGCAGAGATACTACCCCATTTCGCCTGCAGTAGCAAGAGAGATGTATAATCTACTTGACCAAATGTTGGAAGATGGAGTTGTGGAACCTTCACATAGTCCTTGGTCATCACCAGTCGTTTTGGTAAAGAAGAAAGAGGGAGGTTATAGGTTCTGCGTAGACTACCGGAAGCTGAATAATGTAACCAAACGAGATGCGTATCCGCTTCCATATGTCTCTACTATTTTAGATCGTTTACGAGATGCAAAGTACCTTTCATCACTCGATATAAAAAGCGCTTACTGGCAGGTCCCAATCGAAAAATCTAGCAGAGATCGAACCGCCTTTACTGTTCCTGGAAGAGGATTGTTCCAGTTTAAAAGAATGCCGTTTGGGTTGCATAATTCTCCAGCTACCTGGCAAAGATTGGTTGACACTGTGTTAGGACCCGATTTGGAACCATACGTTTTCGTCTACTTGGATGATATCGTCATTGCCACACCGACATTTGAGGAACACCTTCGAGTCTTATCGATAGTTTTTGATCGCCTTTTCAAAAGCGGCCTCACCTTAAATAAAGAAAAATGCTACTTTTGTAAAGATCAGCTTAAGTACTTAGGGTATATCGTCGATAAATTTGGTCTCCACGTTGACCCAGAAAAAGTAGAAGCTATTTTAAAATTTCCTAAACCAACGACTGCCAAACAAATAAGAAGATTTATCGGCTTGGCTAGTTGGTACCGTCGATTTGTTCCGAATTTCTCTACCAAGACTGCTCCACTCACCAAGCTCATAAAGAAAAATGCCAAGATAACATGGGGTCTCGAGCAAGATGAAGCCTTCGATGAAATAAAAAATGACTTGGTTACAGCCCCTCTATTAAGTTGTCCTGATTTTACCAAACCATTTGTCTTACAAACTGACGCATCATCGGTTGGATTGGGTGCCATTCTTTCTCAATTCAATTCTGATGGGGATGAAAACGTCATCGCGTATGCCAGCCGCACCTTAACTAAGGCTGAGCAGAAATATACGACCACCGAACTTGAATGTCTTGCTGTTGTGTGGGCAATCACCAAATTTCGTCCATACATAGAAGGCACTCAATTTAA
>JAKCPI010024845.1:0-35934 GCA_023213315.1 Euborellia annulipes
CATAGACAACCAAATGAAAAATAATTTTCATAGCTTGGTGTAAACCACCTTGAAATTACAATGTTGAAGGGGGAAGGCCCCCCCCCACCCAATTCTAATCTCTCTCACCCAAAAAAGAACCTATACAGAAGTATCCCCTAAATTTTCTTTTAATACATTAGGTATCAAAAAGAAAAATTTCTTCGTCAAGTACTAAGTAATAATTAGGTCTGGAATCTAAGTTAAAAAGTAGAATTGTAGATATATTAGTTAAAAGTAATCTCCTCAAAAACTCCATACATCGCGGGGAGGCAGGCAAAGTCCCTCCCTACCATCGAAAGCTGTCTGATGTGCACATCTTGTCTGATGATCGCTATCTGACTTGAACTGCGCGACACTCAATCTATCCCTCCTCTATCATGTACTTCCCCTTTTTAAGAGTGTTCTTTCACAAAAAATCTGTGAGTACACATGGTAGCAACAAATTAACGAAATGAAGAATTTTCGTTATTTTTGTGGGGAAAAAAGAAAATAAAATAATATAGGAGCAGAACAATGCATTCATTAGCTTGGTGTAAACGCACCTTGGAATTATGAAGTTGAAGGGGGAATAGTTCTCTCCAGCCTATTCTCATCTCTGTCGCACAAAAATATAACAAGTTACTTATGCAAACACGCATTTAGAAGCCTATCCCATAAATTTTCTTTTACTACATTAGGTATCATCTTATAAAAAGAGAAATTCCAATTTCTTCGTCAAGTACTAGGTAATAGTTGAGTTTGGAATCTAAGTTAAAAAGTAGAATTGTTTTTTTTTTTTTTTTGGGTTCTGTTCTGGCGAAATTGTCCTCCTTCCGAAATTTGTCAGGTTTATAGATATATTAGTTAAAATGATCTCAAACCATCGTAAGCTGTCTGATGCGCACATCTTGTCTGATGATCGCTATCTGATAAACTGCGCGAACACTCAATCTACCGCCTCCTCATTTACTTCCCTTTTTTAGAGTGTTCTTGTGTTTCTGCCAAACGAAAATATCTGAGAGCACACAAGGTAGCAACAAACTAACGAAATGAAGAATTTTTGCTTTTTTTTGGTAGGGAAGAAAATATAATAGTGGGGTAGTACGGTGTAAACGCACCTTGAAATCATGATGCTGAAGGGGGAAGAGCCCCCTCCAGCCTATTCCCTTCTCTCTCGCGCAAAAAAAGAACGCCGTTCAATTAATATACCTATACAAACACGCAATTCGAAGCATCCCCTGCATTTTTTTAATAGATTAGGTATCATCTTATAAAAAGAGAAATTCCAACTTCTTTGCCAAGTTCTAAGTAATAATTGAGTTTGGAATCTAAGTTAAAAAGTAGTAAGTAAGACACTAACGGAACACCTGTGATGTAAAATTTGTACGATGACTCTTACGATCCCATTTTTTCACTTTCACTTATTTAATTGGTTTTTTACAAATTAATTTCTAATTTTTATATTTTATTCCAAAAATCTCTTCCAAAGAATCGTGAATATCCTTTTCAAAGATTTATTTGAACTATGGTGATTTTGATACTGGAGGTATAATTAAAACGGGAACTTTTTTAATTTATGTGCTCTGATTGAAAGTCCGTGTCCGTAATGTAAATCACTAACTGATTTGTTTAATCGATAGGCAATCGTCGATTCGAAATAACCATTTCCTGACATCTGACCGCATCCGGTTTAGGTACTTCTGATGATCCTCGTGTGTCGGTTGTTGCAGTTATTATCTGGACCCGGCCATGGCCAACAAGAATGGTTTCTCACCGAACGGAACCTTGCAGAGCGATTCGAGAACTTCGACGCCGACACCGTCGATCAAATCGGCCACACCGGAGACAAAGCCTCTCTCGAGTCTGTTGACTTCGCAGCCATCCAAAGGCTTCTCGCTCAAGTTCCAGCAAGTATGCCTCTCTCCTTTCTCTTTTCTGATTCTTCTCCTTGGATTTACCATCATTCATTTGTATCGGATAATAATTATATTACGATTTAATGATGAAATGATTATACATTGTTATCAGCAAAGCACAAGTCATGTTCTTCTTTAGGTGTGGAACGTTAACCTTGAAACAAGAATTCCCAAATTTTTTACCTCTTAGGCTGACCACACACCAATTTAGCAAAACGTTTTCGAACAAAAAGTTTTGTCCAAGAGCAAAACGTTTTTCTCCATGCCAATGCACACCGATCGAGCAAAAACGTTTTCGGACAAAACATTTTGCTCTATGCCAATGCACACCGATTGAACAAAAACGTTTTCGAACAAAATGTTTTGTCCAAGAGCAATGCTCAATGTCAAAACATTTTGTTCAATGATGTCGAATCATGTCCAATTGTGTTTTGTCTCTTCGGCGACCCATAAAAAAGCATAGGAAAAACAGTTTTGGGCAAAAACGTTTTGTTCGAAAACGTTTTTGCTCAATTGGTGTGCGTTCAGTCTTAGGGTAGAAGATATCAAAAAGATATATATCTTTTGTATAGGAAGTGGTCCATTTCTTTTTTTCTCATGTCCAAGTTATATTTTATTAAAAATAATAATAAATAATTTGAAGAGACTTAAGGTTTTCTTCTCCATTCAAGTGTAAAAAAATACTTTTCACTTGAATAATCACAATAGTTTTTATATAAGAAAAAAAAATATAACCTTGTTAAAAAAGTTTCATTAGTAAAATTAAATAATTTAGATTTTATTTTAACCAATCTTATTAAAAAAAAAAAGATCATAGGCTAGGTATTATAAATAAATTTGCATTTATAAAGGATTTAATTTTTTTAACTAAATAATTTTATTAATTTTAATTTATTCATTGTGGCTTTTAATTTCTTAAAAGAAAAAAAAAATTTGCATTTTTCTTTATAACTCGATAAATTTTAAACGAAAAGTTATTTAATTTGATTTTAGGTAACTTTAGAAATTTAATTAATTTCTATAGGAGCACATTAGCGAGAAAAAAATTTCCTCTTTTTTTGAAAAAGGGTATGTCATAAATAGATGAAAGGGTCGAGGGCCTGGCAAAGGAGAAGGGCAACAGTCACCACAATCATTGCGATTAAGCTATGCCAAACGCGGCGGAACGTCGGTTTGGTGACTCCGAGAATTCATAGTGTGGAACGTCCCCCAGTACACATCGGTATAAGATAATTTAAATAAATATTCTATATCCCTAAATGAGCTCAACAGCCAAGAGGGCAAATTAAAAATAAATAAATAATATAGGTAAATAACATTAATTAAAACTCACATAGTATAATACTCGTAGGATTGTCAGATGCTCGGAAAAATAAGGACCAGATGCCGAAAAAGACCTTAAATAAAAATAAGAATACTATTTAAAATTCTATTTGCTAAAAACCATTATAAGAAATAATTTTACCCTGCCCCAGAACTTGGCAAAAGGTCCTAAAAAGATACCCCTGTATATACGGATAACTTGAACATAAGATGATATTTGGTTGCCTAACTAAAGGCGCGATTTTTTAATTTTTTTTAATTGCCTATCCAGGGAACAAAACTTTTCCGTTAGTATTAATAATTTTTAGGCGGTTACCCATCCAACACATTTTTATTTATTTATTTAATATGACTCAGCTACAGACATTGACAAAGTCTGAACTCTCAAGGCCAAGTGATTTACTTGACATGAAGATAAGACGATTTTACAATTATTCAATTCGAATGTAAATAATTTAAATTCATTTCTATTTCAAAATTACTTTTAGGGGTAGTTGATGTATTTATCAGAAATTATTAGCATTCAGCGCGAAAGAATAAAAAAATTTTAGATGTGCCTGGTCTCACACCACAGTGTGCTTGACACACCAAATTTTTTGTGTCCACATATATTTAGTTTCTTACAATACATTATAATTCAATGGTGACCCCGAGCAATCAGCGTGTGAAACGTCCCCCCTTTATAAAAAGTTTGCTAAAAAAATTCTAACCCCTAAATGGCGCAGTAAGCCAGGTAAAATAAAAAACTTTATATCCTGTCGCCGACTTTTCGAGCGCTAGTCGCACTTATCTTCAGGGCAAGCAGAATTGTCAAAAATAAGTACAGGTGTACCTGTACCGCACCTACAAGTAGAATTGTCAAAAATAAGAAGTACACCTGTACTTATTTTTGACAATTCTGCTTGCCCTGAAGATGAGTGCGATTAGCGCTCGAAACGTCGGCGACAGGATATAAAGTTTTTTATTTTATTTGGCTGCTGTGTCCCGGAAAGGCTCCCGTCCTCTCCTAATTAAATATCTACAGCTATCAAACTCAACAATTTATCGAAAAATATAAAAAATTTGAAAATAACTGGATTTTTCGAGTTTTTTCTTGAAATTGATTCTTGGAAAAATATATATATTTTGTCACCATCTTTCCTATTAAGTTCAAGAGTAAAGTGGTCTTCAGAAGATTTCAATGGCAAAATGAGAATATACATTTTAAAGAGAATCTAAAAAATAATTGATTTATGAATTTTTTTAAGCAAATTTTGAGAAATCGAAAAAAAAACTGAAAAAGTACATCAATAAAATACTAGTACTTTTTGGCCGATTTTATTTAAAAGTTTAACGTCTCAGAAGTGCATCTAATTTACATATAAAAATTTCAACCTTATCACTTCCTTAATGATTTATTTTGAACAGACCATTTTGCGTAACCCACTTTTTTGGATTCAAAACGAATATTTCCATCAAAATCCCGAATTTTTGAGCAACTAGAGGTACTAGAACACATTCTTTCTACTCTCTATTACAATCTTCTTCCTTTTTGATTGAAAAATCTTTTCGAGTTTCGCATATCATTTTTATTTTTTATTTGGGCAATTTCCTTTTTATTAAATAATAATTTAATTTATATTAATTTTAATTGATATTGTTTTCTCTTTCTGTAGAACTCGACCGTATCCACTGACAATATGTTTACGCCGGATAAAACGGAATTCCTCACTGATTTCACCTCGGATCCATTCAGTTCCACCCAATTTAATACTCAAGAATCCTCGAATCAGCCGTCATTTGCAAATTTTGATAATTTTACCTCCTCAACAAGTAAGTCTGTGTTTAATTAGCTTCACTCATACATTTCTTCATTTTTTTTTTTTTTTACAAACATACTTCTTCAACAATTCTTTAATACATAATCTATGTTTACAGCTTCTCTCTTTGATAATTTCATGTCTAATGAAAGTATCCAGCCCAAGTATAATACAAACCGCTGGAGTGAGTTATCTTTAAAATTTTACTCCCCATTCTTAATTAGTTGCTTCTTATTTCTTCATTTCTTATGTCGTGTGAGTTGATTTTTTTTTGCTAGATATATCACCAATCAATTTTTTTTTTTTAACTTTCTTTTTTATTTTATTTTTTTATTTGCATTGGAATGATACGCTTTTTATTTCGCATGTACGGTATTTATTGATGTTTGACAATTTTGTGGTCCTTCACAATAGTTAATTAATTACAAATAATTCAACATTTTTCGTCTGATTAATTTTTTTTTTTTTTTCATTATTTATAAAATTTATTTCTTATCTACGTTATTATTACGTCGCCCGTAAGTCTTAACACAGAGGTACAGTCCTAAGAAATAAAAATTTATTTTAATTGAATTGAATACTAATCATTTGTTGAGGAATGTCCGTCTGTTTAACCAATTTCTTGATGGAATTTCGAAATAAAGAATTGCAGCCATTACGACGAGCCCAAAAAAATACATCTACAAATTTCCAAATGGTAAATACTGAAAAATTTTCTAAAAATTCGAAATTGTCCCATAGGGATCTAATTTCACCTTATGAAGAATTAATTATAATAACTAGCCGCGCCTCCCGCCTTGGTGTCTAGACAGGGGGCTTCATCCCCTTGAACTCACCTCAGCTGGCTCGGGCCCGCCTGCTATATGTCTATATAATTCCAAAATTCGTCATTAAGTTATTTTAAACAATCAATATGTTAATATGTAAAAAATAAAAGAATGGCAGCTAAATATATTTCATTTATTAGGCCCTCTATGCTGACGTTTCGGTCTTGGTTAAGACCATCCTCAGAGCTATAACAACACAGAGAATAATATAATTTATTTGTGAATTTTTACAATGTTATGACGGTATAAATCGGAGAAAACATTGTAAAAATTCACAAATAGATTATATTATACTCTGTCTGTTATAGTTCTGAGGATGGTCTTAACCAAGACCGAAACGTCAGCTTAGAGGGCCTAATAAATGAAATATATTTAGCTGCCATTCTTTTATTTTTTTACATATTAATGATTATCCAGCTATAAAATCAACATACCAATATGTTGTTACAAAAAAATGTGACAGCACATGACAAAAAAAACTTCTAAGGTAATTGAAAGTTTTGATTTTTTTATAATTAATCTTAAATAACTGCCAATTATGTCTATAAAATTCTCATTAACATACCGAACAACTTAGAAGAAAAAAAAATGAAAAAAAAAAAAAAAACTTTGTTTATAAAGAAAGGATTCTTTCATTTTTTACGATTTCTCTAACGTGTACTTTATAAAAAGAGATAGTTTACTTTTCACTCTCTTTTTTCTATATATTTGGAATATTAAAAATTGGGTTTATTTTATTACATAAATAATTAATTTTCCCCAATGAGCATTTTTGACGTGACAACGTCTCACAAATATGTTAGAGGGTCATGCAAGAAAAAGTTTATCGGCTTGAATAACTCCTCTGTCTTAAGAGGTATAATTATGGGGAATATACGGTTAGAAAGAATGAGTTTCCAGCTAAAGATTTCACCATTTATTTTTTTCCTATCATTTTATTTTACCGCGCTGCGGTAAATTCTAATTTGAGATTTTAAACCCCTGTAGATTCCAAACGACTAATCCGATCAGACTAAATGGGATGTCATTTGGTGCGGAAAGAAAACCTCTAAGAGAATAAATAAAAAATCCCGAGTAATTAAGTCCAAAATTAGTTTTTTTCTCGAAAACCTCATTTTTTAGGCAAAAAATATCGAAAAATAGCCCTACTTGTGCAACGCATAGCGACTTGACCATAAAAGCTACATTAAATCTAAATATAGTTTTAGAAAGAGTGGTTCAATACCCCGGGGTGTTTTTTTCTTTTTTTGATATGAAGTCATTTTACCGCATGAGAGCACTCGGCGGGATTTCGTTTTTGAAAATTTAAACCCCTGTAGATTCCGAACGGCTAATCAGATCTGACTAAATGAGATGTCATTTGGTGCAGAAAGATAACCTCTAAGAGAATAAATAAAAAATCCCGAGTAATTAACTCAAAATTTGTTTTTTTCTCGAAAAACCTCATTTTTAGGCAAAAAATATCGAAAAATAGCCCTACTTGTGCAACGCATAGCGACTTGACCATAAAAGCTACATTAAATCTAAATATAGTTTTAGAAAGAGTGGTTCAATACCCCGGGGTGTTTTTTCTTTTTTTGATATGAAGTCATTTTACCGCATGAGAACACTCGGCGGGATTTCGTTTTTCGAAAATTTAAACCCCTGTAGATTCCGAACGGCTAATCAGATCAGACTAAATGAGATGTCATTTGGTGCAGAAAAAGATCCTCTAATAGAATAAATAAAAAATCCCGAGTAATTAACGCTAAAATTAGTTTTTTTCTCGAAAAACCTCATTTTTAAGCATAAGTCGCTCTTAATGGATAAAAAAAGCCACCTCTGTCTATATTGTTTCAATGAAAATGTTTGAACATGTTTATTTATGAAAACAAACTACTAGTAAAAAACACAATACTTTCTCTCTTTATATTTCAATATAGGTAAGAGAAAAAAATTTTTTGAAGTCAAGCAAAAGACGTTGTCACGTTAAAGCCACCGGCTGTGTAGAAGACACAGCCAACACCTAATTTTTTTTAAAGTGAAGGAAAGTTTAAAAAAAAAATCACTCGCGATAAATATCATCATTCTTCGAAGACATGTTTCAAGGTCCAAGTTCGAATGATGCCTAGAGCTAAGGAAAAATTCCTCATTAGAAATCATTGTGTGACGTCATCCTCCCATTGATAGATAAATAAATAAATAAATAATACCGATGTGATTCTTTTTAAAATATTTTCAATCCCAGAAATACAAACTCTATTATCATTTTAATGACGCAATTTTTTTTTTTACTACTAGTTTTCTTTATCAAAAAAATTTAAATTAATTTTATCAGAGTAATATAAAAAAAATCAATTTTATTTCTTATCTTATTCATGGGAAAGAGTGACGGTGGAACAATAAAAAAAAATTTTTTTTTTCCAAAAAAAGACCAACAATGACTGTTTTATAAGAAATATCCGGTTTTTAAAAGATGTTTCAAGTTTTTCCGTTTATTATTGTTTTTAATTAATAAAACTCAAGCCCGCATAGCGCGGACCATTTCCTTTCTTTAATCATACAGCAATTTTTTCGACAACTTGTTCCAGACAATTCATACAAGAGTGCAAAATTTTATTTCGAAATTCGAACTGGAAGTTGGCCAAACAGAGCGTGACGGGCAGATGGACAGACAGACGGTCACTCTGCAATTATAGTATATATATATATTTACATACAAGTATTTCACTTGTGATCTAAATTGACAAAATACGCAATCATTTAGTTACCAATCGTCTCAATATATTTGGGTATATAATACGAGCATGTAGGTATGTTAAATACGAGCTACAAGGATGGGCAAAATCCTTTGAAAAGGATTAGCGATCCGACAAACTCCTCTAATCCGATCAGATTTAAAAGAAGGATTGCAGTTCCGATCCGGATTTGATTTTTAGGCGTTTGGATGAATCAAAATGATATGTTTATTTAAAAGAAAAACTTTTTTAAAGGATTGGGAATCTTTTGTAGAAATTCAGAATTGCTAATCCTCCGAAAAGGATTAGAGATCCAGATAGCAAAAAATGATTTTATTCCAGATCCAAGTTCCTCCCAAAAAAAAATGATTTCGATCCAGATCTGAAAATTATGGATCCGATCGAGGCTTTCGATCCAGATCCGAAAATTCTGGATCAGATCGGATTTTACATCTAAAAGGATCGCGAACCTGCCCATCCCTTGCTGCACCAATATTCTTTATGTTTTAATAATTTACAGGATAGATCCTATCGAATGAAAATCTCAATAAAAGAAAATGTTTTGGTTTTAATTAAATAACGCCATCACCAGTTCTTATGAGCTGAAAGGAGCATAAATAAAAATTATAATACAACTACAATTTGGAAAGACTCTAATTTTTATAAATTTTATGAAATTGGAGTCGGGAGGAATTTTATAATATTTATTTATGTTCGTAACAACTGATGATGGTGTTATTTAATTAAAGCCAAAACGTTTCCTCGTATTGGAATTTTCATTCTTGTTTGGTTGACATCATCTCCTTTTATTTATCTAATCGTTGGATAGCCTGTTCTCTCATATTTTTGAATTTTGTTTAACCCCCACCCCCGATTCCAATTCTTGTTCTATCATATATCGTATTTTTTGTAATCTCTTTTTCACTTTTAATTAGCTTTGAGGGAAGAATACATCTCTCTTTCTAACGAATTGTTGATCTATAAAACAATTTGAATCTATTCATTTTTATATAATACTTCTGCTTTTATTCACCTGAGTCTTTTTTTAATTAGAGTTTTATTAACTAAAATTCTTTTGTCTAGTCTTATTAAATTTCTAGTAACGTCAGACCTTGAAAATACCAATCAAAAAAAAATAAGGAAAACTATTGACTTTTATATTAAATAGGTGAATTATATTTTATCGTTGAAATGAAATCAGCCAGGTGGGAAGACTCTATTGTTAAATCAAACTGTTTTATTACAAAACGTTTCGGCCAATTTTATTGTTCCATCTTCAGTTGTATAAGAGTTTTTTTAAGAATTAGCCGAAACGTTTTGTATTAAATAAGTTTGATTTAACAATAAAGGATTCCTAAATGGTTGCTTTCCTCTTCATTTTAATCAGAGTTCTACACAGCCATTTCCTTCATTATTGAATTATATTTTGACGTTTGGATGGACCGACTTCTCAGACAATTATCTTCGTGTTTCCTTATTATACTTATTATTTTTGTCTATTTTATATATATTTATAGTCATTTAAATTTAAGCAGCACAAAAAAAAAACGTAACCAACAAAAGAGAAATATTTTTAAGAAAGGTGGGAAAACGTAAAAACTTCCAATTCAAAGTCTTCCTTCAACTATTAGATACGTTTCTTAAAGTAATTTTTAAACAAGAGCTAAACCAAGCATTCTACTAGTGTTTTAGTCATTTATCAGTATTAATTATTGAAAAAAAAATAAATTTTTTAATGTATGTTTTGAAATTCCGCACATACGCCATTATTGTTTATTTTGACATTATCATTTTTGCAACATATATAAATAATAATAATATAGTGATGCAAAAAATTGATTTCAACACAAATATATTGATTCTAAATAAAAAATATCCCGGCGTTTGTTTTGCCTAAACAATTCAATAAAAATATTTTTTTAACTGACTTTTGAGTAATATTTAAATTAATTCCTTTAATCGTAAGAATATTCCCTCCATTTATCGTAATCGAATGTTGATTTTTGATAACAGTTTTGCTTAATTCATAGGGGGGAGTACTCATCATATAGAACAGCGATGAGTATAATTGGCCTAGTATGATTTTTTAGACTTCAAATGATTAGCCTATTTAGATTTCCTTTCTTAATCATAATTTTTATAGAATTTAAGTTAAGTTTTGATGAATATAAACGATTAATACCAAGAAGAAAATTAAATTTTTAAGTAATTCAATTTTGATGCAAAACTTGTCGAACTGGAGGGGTTGGGTTACACATAAAAATCTTCACTTGTAGAATTTTGAAATTTTATTTATTTAAGATATTGGAGACTAATTGACTTTAGACTCTTCAAAATTTTCAATATTCAACAATTGAAGTTTTTATTCTTTATTGTGAGGTCCTACCTCTCCAGGCCGACAAGTAACCATGAGCGTATCTAAGAAATTTGGCCGGGGGGGGGGGGGCTGGAAGACCCCTTATTGTCTCAATATGGCGGAGCCTTCTGGAGCCCCCCGTCCAGGAACCCCCCAGTTACACCCATGGAAGTAACCACTGCATTAAATTGAGTGAATTTCTTGTCCAGTTTCGAATTTAATCAAATGTAATATTTCATTTTATTGCTTTTATTTTTATCAATAATACCTAATATAAATTTTCATAATCCAACATAAAAAAATAATATCAAATTTTGCACATAGTTATCATCCAAGATAATATATAAGCCACAACCAATTTAAGAGAATAGACGTCTATTTCGCCCTTGAAATTAATGTTTTAACGTTTTAATTTTAAAGACAGTGATTGTAATGTTTGCCGTATTATAACATAACAATGTGCTTTTAGGTATGCCAAGTGCACTGACGTTGACAACACAGACGGCGTTTGGCAGTCCGGCAAGAAAAGCAACAAGTAGTACAGTGTTCGGACCACCGGCACCTGTACCACCGCCACCGTCCGAAGACAAATACGCCGCTCTCAAGGACCTCGACTGTCTTATGAAGAGTCAGCAGCAGCAACAACAACAACAACACCAACAACAACAACAAAGAGCGCCAGATCCTGTACAGCCTGTTCAAATGTCAGACTGGGGTTCCTCATCTTGGGCTACTGTCAACGGCACCGCTAATCATACCGTCTTCGGCTCACCGGCCCAGTCGTCCACAGTCAACCCCTTCGCAGGTTGTTTTTGTTTATATATTACCCAAATCACACTATAAAAGACAGTTCAATAGTCTATTGGAACAAATTCCAGACTGATGGGGCGGCTTTTTGATTCAGCAAGGTTTTTAAAATGATTTCACGAATTAAATCATTATATCTTCTTCCTCTTTGAAAATCGAAAACACCAACTGTTAAAAATATCTTCTAATGAATGAAAAAATCTTGGCTGCATATTCTGTAACCCCCGGGTTTGGCGTAGTAGGTAGCGTGCCTACCTCCTATACCAAACGTCGCGGGTTCGAACCCCAGGCAGTCCGATGATTTTATTTAAGCCATTTGGATACCAGATGGCTTAAATAGAAATGCCTGAACCCCCAATAGATATTTTCATTACAACGGTTATCGTCAAAATCTTATATGGCCTAAGTTGCCGAAAAGACTGTGTGAATGTGAAATAGAAAATTTGTATTTTGGAGTTGAGGTTTTCACAGTTGTTATCATTAATAAATGAATTTGAATTTTCGGTTTAACTGTGGTTTATTTGTAAAAATTACAACGTTTCGGCCACTCATTCTGAGGCCTTCTTTAGGTACAATTCAGTTGAGATTACAAAGGTTGTTACATCTGTGACAATCTCATTTTCACAGACATGTCACAAATCTAACGACCTTTGTAATCTCAACTGAATTGTACCTAAAGAAGGCCTCAGAATGAGTGGCCGAAACGTTGTAATTTTTACAAATAAACCACAGTTAAACCGAAAATCAAATTATTTTAGAAAATTTTTAGTTTGTGGCCGAGAGGCAAGAATCGAAAATCTATGTTGCTAATTATTTACTAATTGATAGATATATTTTTAATTATTCTCTTAAAAAACTAAATGTTATTATTATATGAACCCTGTTATTCAATGGTGTGTCAAAGACCAAAAAATTCAAAATTGAGTTAAGCATGGAATATTGTTTCAAATGCTTTAATTAATAGTATTTTTTATGAAATATGTCCTAAAAAATTTATTTTTAATGTAAAAGCATAAAATTATTTTTACAATATTTCAATGCAGGATTTTACATTTTTCAATAATGATTTATGTACTTAACATGTTGTTTCGTAATACTTAATTTGAAAAGAACAATTTTTCATTTATGCGTCAAGTGCAAGACATCGTAAACAACTATACGCTTGAGATATATTGTTGCGTTTATGCCCTAAGTATTTTCAATTATGAACACCGGCATCGCTATTGTTTAGAGGTATTTAATATAAACTCAAGAAAATATTAATTTTATTTATTTCAAATTTATATATTCAATACACTATTACTATATTCCATTTGTTGAAAGTTAATACAAGTATTTCATAACCTACAAAAATTATCAATAGTTATATTATAATTCATTTTTTACTTTCTTTTAGGCTAATTCTATAATGTTTTCTATCTTTTTCTATGAACTATATATATATATATATATATATATAATTTTCCAATTAACAATAAATTAATATCGTTTAATTGAGTTTTAACCAGTGCGATTTTAACAACCAATAAAAAGTTATTTACCAAATAATATTATATATATTTTTTTCCCTTAAATAAACAAAAATCATTTTTTTTTTTTTTGAAAAATGAGAAAATTTTCTCTGAATTCGTAGACGTCAAAATTTAATTTTTTGATATTATTCCTGATAATGAAAATGAAGATGAGGATGAGGATCAGTGCGATTTCGAAAAGACAACAAAATAAATAATATTAGGTTAGGTTAGGTTGAAGTGGCCGTAATATTAAGTCTATTTCATTATTATAACTTTGATTTACTGTTTCCAAGCTATTTATTCAGAAATTAATTGATGAGAAAATTTTGATATCACTTTGTATTTAATTTTAAAATATTAATACTATTTAAAATTGATGAATGTGATTTTGATAAAAAGTTTCTATGCTTCTAGTATTAAATATAAAGAGACTTTGAAGCATTTTTGCAAATATAATTGGACTTAGAGAATTTTTCAATCATGGGTCAAGGGACTTTGAAGCATTATTTACAAATATAAATCGCACATAGAGAATTTTGTAAAAATAATTTTTTATATTTTATTTTTTTCTCTAAATTAGTCATATTTTTAGAGATAATTTATGAATATCTGCCATAATTACAGTATTTACTTGCACAATTGACAAAAAAATGATATATAATCTAATAAAAACAATTTAAATCAGAAAAACTTTAATGTTGATTTTCTCAAAACTCGATATTTGGTCTTTGACACACCATTGAATAACAGGGTTCATATATAATAAGATATCCAGCATTGGAATTGACGGCTGATGAGTGGAACTTGGAAAGACAGGTCAGATAAGTTTCAGTCCATAACTGAAAATTCCAATTCACAGACAACTTCCTCATATTAGAAAATGTGGCAATGTGATTAGAATAAGAATAAAAAGAACGTGTCAATATTACCCAAATATTTCCCTGTTTATTTGATAAAGAAATAAATTATCCTTGATTTAAAAAAGAAGAAGAAGACTTTGAATATTAATAGATGATTTTATATTTCGTCATCAATTTTTATTATTCATCTGAAATAGAACTAAGTATAAAAAAAATTCCAAGGTGCCGTTTTCTTTATGAAGGTTACGTGATATTTTTTCTTTCAATTGAAGTAAATAAACAATAAACTTTGCACAATGCCCGCCCGGCTGGAGGATTTCTGCTTCGATCAGCAAACCGACCGACTGAACGTTCAACCCAGACTCGAGACATTCGAGGCCTATATTTATTTATGAGAGAAGTCAAGCTCAATGACTCATCGTTTCTCATCTGATTCACTTTTCAATGAGAAAATATATACCGTTAAATTTCATTTTATACTCGCATGACAATACGAAATATGGATGATTTTGATATTAATTTTTTTTTTTTTTTTTTTTTAGAAAGTAGAAAGAAAATTTCGAAAATTATGTCATTTGATTTTATCAAATCCGATTTAGAATCCATTTCCGATCAAAAATATATCTCAAAATATAAAACTCTGGTGGAACTGGTCGATTCAGATTTTTTGTGTCAATATGTATTTAGTTTCCGCCAATATATTGAAATTCAAGATGTAAAATTTATATTTATTTATTTCTTCACTATCCTATGAAGTACAGGAGTAAAGTGGCCTTCATAAGATTTCAAGGGCAAAATGAGAATATACATTTTAAAGAGCATTTAAAAAATAATTGATTTATGGATTTTAAACAAAATCGTTGGAGCTAATTTTGAGAAATTCAAAAGAAAAAATGAAAAAGTACATCAGAAAAGTACTAGTACTTTTTGGCCGATTTTTTCAAATCCCTGGGGGGGATACCTAACTTAAATATAAAATTTTGGAAGGCCTAGTTTATTATTTTAAGCTTAGCTAAGATGTGATAAGACCGTTGTGCAAAAAATAATCCAGTACCCCTTCATTTTGAACATAATAATCTTCTTCTTCTTCTTCTATCTTCGCCTTAATACCGCGGTGCGGGGTCGGCGGGAAAGGGGCATGCGGAATGGGTTATTTACGACTGGAAGAAATAGAACAGGCCGGCCCGTTAATTTCATATTAATATAAAAATTATTGCTTGGAATGATAAATAATGAAAATTTTCATTAAAAACGGCTAAAATTTAATTAAAATATTCACAACTTGCTCAGTTTTTTTTTTATCTTTAGAAGAAATGTTTGTAAAAAAAAAAAAGATGATATGATGATGAAATCTTAATCTACGCATTAATTTGTTTAAATCAATAGAATAACTTTAATTCTCTTCCTCTATTTAATTATTTCATTTTCACACTCTTTTTACTTTCTCGTATAGAGAAAGTTATGTAATCGTAAAAAAATTCGACTTCGAGATTTTGATGTTTCTCCACGTTTTAGACCTCCCTGAGTTCAAAAAAACCATTTTTGGCATTATGTCTGTGTGTGTGTGAACACGATTGCTTTTGCTTTTTGCTAGTATATATTTTCTATTAATCATGTTATGTATTGAGTATAGATTCAACATATATTCTTTTGAGATTTTTGTTCAAACTCAGCAGAAAATGCATAAAGGAAATTACTATTTTGACAAACGATATATGTAAATAAGATAAATATTTAAAATGTTTTTGTTTGATTGCAGCCCCAAATGCTGACCCTTGGGCTTCCACAAACGGCGTGAGCCATGCAATGTCTTCTGCCTTCGGCGGCAATCCATTTCAAGCCCGACAGACGATGGGTAAGCAATTTTAAAAACAGCCAACAAATATTGATAATACGTTCACACCATCGAAGCACTTCCTCACTGACCTTTGATTTCTACAATCACGCTACTATAAACTCGGATTGTTTATGTCAATTGGTAAAGAGGAGAAGGTCATAAATACATGAGATTAGATATGGAGAAATAAATATATTTGGAAGAAATTTTGCAAAGAAAATTGTTCCCCGAATTTTCACTTGTGTTTTTTGTCAGAGGTCAGATAGATATAATGCAATGTTATGTTTATTTGATAAATAAATTTCTAAAAATTGTAATCAATTTCAATTAAATTAAGATTACAAATTTGTATATAATCTCAAATGAGCAAAAATGTCACCAGACTTTCCTGACACCATAGACGAGTTTTTCTCGGTACCGGTTTTTGAACTCTATATGGACGGAAATTGAAAAAATAATTGATAATTTTGTTATCACAATTAATGAACAAATGTATGACAAATTCTAACGAATCTTATAAATAAAAATCTGGTGTAGTGGTCGCACAGCACACAAAAATCGTTAGAGCGAATTTTGGGGAAATCGGAAAAAAAAAAAAAAAAAAAAAAAATTAACTGAAAAAGCATAATATAAGTACTGGTACTCTCTGGCCGATTTTGTTCATAAGCTTGGTGTAACGCCTTGTCTGGGGTACCTAATAAATATCAAATTTCACCTCCTAGGGTGAGGGAGAGTTTTTGCAGGGGATCTCAAAAAGTATATCCATCAAAATCTCGACATTGAATTTTTGACACGTTTTGAGGTCTTCTGAATCCAAAAAAAGTGGTTTTCTATTCAAGAAACAGCTCCAATAGAATTCCATCAATTCTCGAAGGTTTACTTTGAAATTTGCAAGGTGGACGTGCAGATTTTTAAATAATTTTAAACAATTAAATAATAAATAAATAATATAATAAAATTTCTGAAAAATAATTGTTTGAAATTATTTAAAAAACTGCGTCCACCTTGCAAACTTCAAAGTAAACCTTCGAGAATTGATTCGTTGAATCAAATGTCAAATTCAATTTAAAGCAATGTGTGTGTTTCGGTGTTCAATTTAAAGCATGAAGAAATTGAGCTACAAGGTTGAAATTTTATATTTAAGTTAGGCACCTCCCTAGGACGTGAAAATAAACTTTTAATCAAAATCGGCCAAAAAGTACTAGTACTTTACTGATGCACTTTTTTCAGTTTTGTTTTTTCGATTTTCTCAAAATTCGTTCCAACGATTTTGATTAAAATTCAAAAATCAATTATTTTTTAGATGCTCCTTAAGTGAAATATCAGTGAAATTTTTCTTGGAAATCGTTTGAAGTACACTTTATGCTAATCTTCATTAGCATTTCGGCACAGTTTGAACGCTTAATTTGAGAGCTTTTACCACTGCAATCTAATTTTTTTTGTGATAATTGAATGATCTGGGTGGCGCACCGTCCAGAATTTTAATTTGGTAAATAAGTGCCACCCTAATATATAATTTTCTGAATATATTATTAAATTATTATCTTTTAATGTATGATTTATATTTTAGAAGCAACACACGGGTTCGGCTGGACACCAATGACGAACGGAAACGTAAATCAACCCTTGAACGGTCAGCAGCCCTTCACATCTAGTCAGTCGTTGCAGTCAATGCATCTGCCTGCCAAACCCTGGCCCAACCCCTTCGCGGTGAGTAACAAATTAAAAATAATCAATATATACAGGCTACATCAAGCAGATAATCAAGTTCATTCCACACTCGGCTCAGCATATCCCTACCAATTTGTTCAAAAGGAATGTTAATGCGAGCTCGCAGTTCTGGTACGTTGGTAGAGACAAAGAAATCGCATGGGGGTAAATCCCATCGGTTCCAAACCCCCCCGCGTATCTTTATGTGGGGTTATGTAAAAGATTCAGTATTTACACCTGATCTACTATGGAACGTGCCAAAACTGCGAGCTCGCATCAACAATGCTTTTGAACACACTGATAGGGACATACTGAGCCGAGGGTGCCACGAACTTGATTATCGGCTTTATGTCTGCAGAATCTCTAGACGGCCCATATCGAACATTTGTAAATGCTAAAAAAAAAATTTTTTGCGTTGATAGAATTTCTTGAGTTGAATGGCTGTAGATATTCAATTGGAAAATGAAACGGGAGCCTCCCCCGGGAACAGCAGCCAGGATAAATAAAAAACTTTATATTTCGTTGCCAACGTTTGTGAGTGCTAGTCGCACTCATCCTCAGGGCACGCAAAATTGTCAAAATGAGGATGAGTGCGACTAGCACTCACAAACGTTGGCAACGAAATATAAAATTTTTTGATGTTCCCGGGGGAGGCTCCCGTTTCCTTTTCCTTATTGAATTGTTCTATGTGTGTGCAAAGCCCTGTGAAAATATGTCAAATTATAATAGCTGTGAAATCGCTTCAATCATTTATAATAACCCTGGATAGAAATCCATTGTTTTTTAATTATAGATAAGTAAATGAAAGTCGGGTATACGTCCACTTATATTTATTAATAACGATACATTTAAAAAAAAAATACTTTTTTCCACTCACATTCACACACACATACACTCAGAACTAGGCCATATAAGACTTTTTACGATATCCGTTATTTTTGAATATATCTATTGGAGATCCAGGCATATTAATTTAAGCCATTTGTAATCCATATGGCTTAAATAAAATCATCGGACTGCCTGAGATCCGAACCCGTGACCCATGGTATAGAAGGCCAGCACGCTATCCACTACACCACGGCCCGAGGGCTAACGATTCATTAGAAATCAGGTAAAAATTATTGTTATTAATAAATATAAGTGGATTTCTATCTTTCATCATTGACTAACATAAGGAAAGCTCTTGACGATCACTATTAGTGAAGTAAACTTTTTTTTTTTTAGATCGGAGGCAGCGCAACACCTGCAGGCCACTCAAGCAATCCGTTTTTATGAAAATCCGAGTCTCTTTCTAGATAATTCTAGCAATTAACTATCACTAACAAATTTTATCCCAATTATTTATGCATATTTTGTTCCATTTTTTTTTTATATACATAATTTATAAAATTAATTTCGACAATAGATTTTAAAATCATCCATTATTTTGGCTTGACAATAAGAATAATACTTATTTAAATATTTTTAGTTCTAGATTGTATCTTCCTTGAGGAAGAATCTCTAATTTTTATTTTATATTTATACAGAGTAGATTTTTTTTTTCTATTTATTTATATAATTAATATCATTATCACAGCAAAAACCAATTTTTCTTTCTTGTTGTAATTTAATTGAGTTTGAGAGTAGTTTTCTTTACGTGACTATTTCAATTTTATTTTTTTTAACTCATTCTCAATCAATATTTTCAGAAGTACACGTTATGGTTACTCCCGGAGTAACTTTGGAGGGGGGTTTTGGGGGGTTTTTGGGGGGGGGGGGGGGCATGGGAATAATACTGCGTTGTGGTCCCAAGAGAGCTCGGACATCCGTTTTCATAAATACACAACGGTTGCTCATTATCCTTACAAACACTGTCCGTCAGTACTGCTACAAAAGTTATATTAAATAGAGATATCAATATATTTTTTACTTTCTCTTACCTCTATATATGTTAATATATATAGAGATAAAGTATTGGATTCATGTCAAAAGTTCGATGTCGAGGTTTTGATGGATATACACGTTTTGATGTCCCCTGAATCCAAAAAAGTAGTTTTCGCGACATGGTCTGTCTGTGTTCAATTTAAAGCATGAAGGAATTGAGCTAGGTGGTTGAAATTTTATATTTAAATTAGACACCCCTCTGGAGCGTGAAAATAAGCTTTTAATCAAAATCGTCCTAAAAGTACTAGTACTTTACTGATGTACTTTTTCAATTTTTTTCGATTTTCTCAAAATTCGCCCCAATGATTTTGATTAAAATTCAAAAATCAATTATTTTTTAGATGCTCTTTGAAATGTATATTCTCATTTTGCCATTGAAATCTTCTGAAGACCACTTTACTCTTATACTTCATAGGAAAGATAAGAGAAATGGTAGTTATATAAATATTTTCCCATGTTTATAAATTTTACATCTTGAATTCAAATGTATTGTACTGTCTGAAAATAAATATATCTGGACACAAAAAAATCTGGTGTGATAAGCACAGAACACAACTTTCGATTACCGAAGGTAAGAGAAAGTTGTGTGCTGTCCGACCAGTCACACCAGATTTTTTTTTATTATTTGCTTTGAGGTCTTTTTCAACATCTAAGTCCATTTAGATCCCATCTCTATTTATTTCAAATATTTTTAATCAAAAAAATGTACATTTCAATTGTTCTATATATCTAAATAAGATATTTATTATTTTGAGTTTTTGCTATCACTAGTCAGACTCTGCCAGTAAAAAATATTCACCCATATCATCATTTTCTTAATCATCTAAAAAAAAAAATCTCTCTGTATAAATTTCATTCGGTTAGCTTATTTAAAATTAATTTAATTTTTATTATATTTATATGAAACAAATTCACTGTTAAATATTTATAATCCTATACATATTTGCAAGCACTTATGACATTTTTCGCTTTAATAAGTTAGGTTGTTATCTTCAATTTTTAATTTCCTTTTAGACTATCTCTTCTTATTTCTTTATTTATATTTTATATATATATATATCTTCTATATATCAATTTTATTATATTTTCGAGTTCCATTTTAATACATTTATGTTTTAATATTAACATATTTTAAGGATAAAAGTATTTTAAATATTTTATATTTCATTATTAAAAAGAATAATAAGTGGTGCAGATTGATTTTTAAGTTTTATTCAGGTCTATTTAACAGGCGTTTTATTATATTAGATATTTTATCTAAAAAAATTACTTCTTACATGTTTAAGGCCAACATTGCTTTGTTAAGGAGCCCCGAAATTTGTAATGTAAGGGTGGTTACAACAAGGGGAGGGTAATGAGGTAATAATGATTCAAATTAACATTAATAAAGAAATTCTGAAATGAATAAAATTTAACAAAATTTACAGCTCTAATATGGGATAAATTAGATAAGTCAAAGGTCTAGAGCGCATTTTTCCGTGTCAAAATGTGATTTTAAAAAATGTTAAACCTTAAATTTTAATTATTTAATTTTTCATTATTTTATCACTTTTCATCCAAAAAAAAAATAAATATTTTTATCCTTAAAATTATTTTTAACAAGTCAATTCTTTGACTTTTATAAAAAAAAAAATCAAAAATCATTATAGAATATTGCATTCATAATAAAAAGAAAAAAAAAATGAAAAAAAGCAAGCACCAAAAATATATATATAAAAAAAAAGCGAGAAATGCTTTTCTGTGATAGTTGTTAATGAAATAATTTATAGAGCTTGAGCTGTATGTGAGAGTTAGGCAAAAACAAAAATGAAAATAAAGTGCACTAAGTTACATACTGATTGGCCTTATAAGTAATATAATACTTAGTGAATTAACTAACTAAAAAATAAACAGACAGTAAATAAGCCTCACATAAATATTTAAATAGGATACACATATATTTAGAAATACTTATTCATAATAATAATAAAGAAATAATAATAATCCGTCAGTATTTCATATTTAGGTATTTATACATTGGTTTATAAGATATTTTATTATATATATATATATTTCGTCTGTTTGGTGCTACAAATCTAGATGTTATTTTTGTGAAATGGGGTAGTGGGTGGGTTGAATTTAAAATTCAAGATCAATAATAAATCTTTCAAAAAAAAAAATATTTCCAATTAAGTAATGTTTTTGTGTTAATTTATTTGTATATATACAAGATTCAGGTCTACTTCAAGTATTATTATACAATAATGAGTTCCGGGATGTCAGAACTGGAGCTCGGTGGTTTTTCATTTTGATAAAATTTGAAGAAAGTACTTCAGTAAAATTCTAGTACTCGAGGTTTCCCTCACAAGATCAAACATGGCTTGGTTTCTATACCGGAAATAGAAAATATTTTAAAATTTGAAAGAAATCGTTTAAGTAAATTTCAAGAAAAATTGAAAAAACTAAAAATGTACATCAGTAAAGTACTAGTACTCCAATTTTCCAAAAGACAAGACCTAGCGCAATTTGTTTTCTATACCGGAAATAGAAAATATTTTAAAATTTGAAAGAAATCGTTCAAGTAAATTTCAAGAAAAATTGAAAAAACTAAAAATGTACATCAGTAAAGTACTAGTACTCGAATTTTCCAAAAGACAAGACCTAGCGCAATTTGTTTTCTATACCGGAAATAGGAAATATTTTAAAATTTGTAAGAAATCATTAAAGGGAATCTCAAAAAAAGTGGAAAAAACTAAAAAAGTACATTAGTAAAGTACTAGTACCCGAATTTTCCCAAACACGAGACCTAGCACAATATATAATATATATTTAAAGTTATAAAAAAAAAAATCGTTAGAGCCGTTTTCGAGAACTGATGTCCTTACAAACATACATTGATCGTTTAATAGAATAAGATTAATTTCAGGTGCAGTGGCTTAACGTATAATGAGTAGTGAGGAGATCAAGCTTAAGAGAGGCTCTTGGAAACTCCTGACATATTGTTGGCGAATGTCTTGACACTATTGATATTCGACGAATGTTCGCACCAACAATATGTCAGTATGTTTTCGAGCTTAGAGGGGCTCGAGGCAAACATAGCACATGTCCTGATGAAGGCCGGAATATCGGCCGAAACGTCGATGAAATCAAGCAAAATAGAAATTATTTTTTTCTTTATTTATTTTTCCCTGATCTGCTCATTACTTATTATTATATAAATCTTAAAAAATTTTAGTTTACAATTAGAGATTCCTGACAACAGATATTTAAAATTCTTTAAGATTATATCTAGATTATACCTGAATAAGACTAAAATACAATAAATAAATCATCCAACAAATCTAAATGAAGTTCTATAGATATTTTCGACAAATTTTATAGAAATGTATATATTTTTTTTAGGGGGTGTTTTATAAGACAAATAATGTAGACATAATTTTAATTTTTTAATTATTGGTCTGAAATTAAATATATTCTTTATTGCCGTATTAAAATTTTTTTGTATATTTATATAATTTCCCAGACAGCTTGGAATATTATAGTAATATTGCAACAATATTGACATCTTGCTCAATATTACAGCAACATTGATGCAATATTGCAGCCTCAAACAGTAATATTACTGCAATGTTGCAAAAAAGGCGGACATAGGAATATTGCAGCAATATTGCCGCCTAGCTTGGAATATTGCCAATATTTTGTAAGATTTGCATTATTGATACAATATTCCGCAATATTGGCAATTTATGCAAGATTCGCGATATTTCTGCAATATTCCAAGCTCTCTGGGTTATTATTAGTTTTAAGACGATATGGTTTGATTTTGCCCTTGAGCGTTGTTTTTTCTTTTGAGAGATGTATCTACTCAAATAAGAAAAAAAAAATTACGACAATAACAATAATTTTATGTTTTTCTATAATTTTTTTTTTAAATGTTCCTTTAAATGCTGAGCCTTATAAAGTAAAATCTATTTATGTATGTTAATATCCCATATCTATTTAATTAAAAGCCTATTAAATAGGTAAGAATGCGATTCTCAAATTTTAAATACTGACTATTATTATTCTTTATTATTTTAATCTTCAAATAAAATATATATATATACATATGCATAATATGTATATGCCTATTAAAAATTGTTATTAAGTAAATAAAATGATATCTTATTTCAGTGATTTTGGACCATGACGTTAATTTCTAAACAACTCAAAAAGCTTTTATTTAAGAATTTCTATAATTCTTGTCTCCTTCCTTCTCTTTCACTCTCTCTTTGAACAAAAAAGTTAACTATCTTAAAATTATATATATTTACTTTCTCTTCTGTAAGAGAAGATGTCTTTACAATGTATAAATATTTATTATAATTATTAATGATTAACTTAGAATTAATAAATTAAAATATGACATTTCATCAATCATGAAATTACAGCCACCCAATAAAAATTATAGTTGATTTATGTGAATTAAATCAATTATAATATATCTGTAGAAAATAATTTTATATTTGCTATAACATTATTAATACTAATCATTAATATAATTATTAATACTATTATTATTATTATTATATAACTATTTTATATAATAAATATATATATATAATATTGTTAATTAAGAAATAGTCGATCTGATTTGTGAAATTCTCTCTTTTTTTAAATTATTTAATAAATTTAAATCGGTTCCTAAATTGTTCATACTAAAAATATATAAATGATAGAATTTCACAATCAGACTTTTTTTCTAATATTAAACAAAACGAACGCTTTGAAAACTATTTTTTTTATTTCAGGGTTGGGAGGGAGGCATTTGAAAATAAAATTTTAAAAATTGTAATAATAACGTTAGAGCAGCGGTTCCCAACTCGACTCCCCACAAGTGGGCCGCGGGCTTATTGGAACTGAGCTGCGGATGTCTAAGGAAAAATAAAAGCCAAAAAGCCAATATATAGGTTTACATATACACTGGGCCTCAGCGGTTTTTTTTTACGGAAAAAGTGGGCCATATATCAAAAAAGGTTGGGAACCGCTGCGTTAGAGAATAAAATAATCGAGTCTTAATTTTTCTAAATATATGAATTTTAATCAAAGTCGTTTGAGTGAATTTTGAGAAAATTGAAAAAAAAAAAAAAAAACTTCAGTAAAGTGCTAGTAATATTTGGCGAATTTATCGTGTTGGGCTTGAGCATAAATAGTTATTTTGTTAATATATGGAGATAGGGACGAATTAATTTTAGAACAAAGAAACTTCAAAATGTGCATTTTCATTGAAATTCCGACATCGCTATATATTAGTCTTAAGAGTCTAAATGCAAAACTCGAATTCTTGTCTTTTTGGTGAAATCCATTTTACTGTTATCCTTGCTCCAAATGTTGATCTCTATGTGAATCAAGTCAAATTATATACCGGTAACTAAACTGACTTTTAAAGTAAAGAAGAGAAGAAAATTGAATATAATTTCGAAACTCTCATTCAAAAATCTTTTAAAAAATGGAGAATGTCAATTTTGTTGTTATACCTTGCTTATGCAAAGAGAAAGTAAAACAGATCCAAGTCTATGGTATTCTAAATACAAGGATTCATCCAAAAGGAATTGAAAAAATAAAAATAAAACATTGATTTTTTTTTATTTATTCACTTCCTTTTGTTTTATTTCTCCTCTTCAATTCCTGTATTTACAGCCACTAAAAAAATCTCTGGTATACAAATATAAATATATATATATATATATATATATCATCTCTCACATAATTTTGTTATGTACCAACTTCTAAAGGAAGCAAAAGAACAAATGTTTACTTCCGTTTATATATTATTAGACTATTATACAATTTTTTGAGATTAGTAATTGATTAAAAGAAAAATTATTTTTGGAGTTTAGGCTTTCACAGTTGTTATCATTAAAAAATAATTTGATTTTGGGTTTAATTGTAAAAATTACAACAGCCACTCATTCTGTGGCCTTCTTCAGGTACAATTCAGTTAAGATTACAAAATTGTCACAGATATAACAACCTTTGTAATCTTAACTGAATTGTACCTGAAGATGGCCACAGAATGAGTGGCCTAAACTTTGTAATTTTTTTACAAATAAACCACAATTAAACCGAAAATCAAATTCTTTTATTAATGAAAAATTATTTTGTTTAGTTCTTAAAATAGTCAATCCCAAGAGATGTTATATATATAAGTGTATTATTTGGAGAGAAGTTACTATTGATTACTATTGGTGCAGGTCGAGGGTCCTGTGGCCTGGTGCAATGGAAAGCACGCCTATGCCCCGAAAAAGGCTGGAGTTCCTGGGTTCGATTCCCGGGGGCCATGGGATGTTTGTCCTCGCCAATAAATAACACTCACAGCTTTGTTACTATTGATGTTTGAAACTACGAAGGGCAAGTAGTAGAGAAGCAAAAACAGAGTTTTTGGGTGTCAAATGCCCAATAAGACGTTTCTGTGAAATTTTTTTTGTCCATCTTAAGTCCTTTTTATAGGCTTATATATAATTTAGGCGCAAAGTTTTAGTATTCATTGATGTCCAAAAGTCTGTTTATTTTATATTTTATTTTATCTTTATATATATTTTGTAAAAAGGCGGATGTTTAAGGCAACGTGAGAGAAAATGGACAAATAAAATTTCGTCCCAAACACTCATTCGGCCCTTTTTTTTCTGCTCCAATATTTGCCCTTTCTAGTATAAATTTGTATGACCAATGAAGTACGTGGCTGTTCCTTGTGCATAAATTTGTATGTATTTATAGCTCTCAAACTCAAAAGTTTTTTTTTTAATTTACCCTCTCGGCTACTAAGGCAGGCGTTTATGAATATACATATATATATTTAGAAATACTAATATCGATGGCTACCGGGGGACGTTTAAAAAAGTTTATTTTGTAATGCGGATTAGGGAATTGTTAGGGAAACGCATTATTTTATGATATTGATTGTTAGAGTCCATTTCGAGTTTTTGATTGTGACGTGAAATTATTCGATATTTTGAATTTCTTATAATACAAATTTTAAGTTCAAATGCCTGAATCATGACTCTTGTTTTTAAGGATTTAATTTAGCAAGTCAATTCACTTTTAATGTGTATATATAAGGTCAATATTATTAATTTCTAGCTTTTAATAAGTATTCTAATCATAAGTATGTCGCGCTATTATGAGCAGATTTATTGTTATTAATTAATTAAAATAAATTAAAAGCAAGTTTTATATTGTTAACTTTTTTGTTGTTGAATGACTTGCTAAAAATTTAATCATTTCATGCATAATATTAATGTAAAATCAAATATTTATTGTTATTTATTATTAGAATAGATGCTATTTGTCAAAAAATGGATTATTTTATAATTTTCAAAATTTCGGTGATATATATATATATAAAAAAAAATCGCAGTGATTCAATCAAAATCAAAAAATAACACGATGAATCTTATAGCATTCAATTGTATTTCTGTGATATTTTAATTTAATCAGCTAAAATAAATAAATAAAAAAAAAAACGGAAAAATAATCTAAAATGATAATACTAATAAGTAAATAATAATGCTATTTTTAATATATATAATATAGACTAATCCAATTTCATGCAAAATAAAATAAAATGTTTTTTTGTGAAAGAGAAAAATAAGTGTCCACATTTTAAATAAAAAAATAGCGGGAGCTCTAAGATGTATGCCTCTAACATAAAATTATTGATGTATAGAAGCTACACATGGAGCAAAATAAAGAACAGAATGTTTCAGACTAAATTTATTCTTTATTATACATAATATAACAAGACCTACATGTACAGTGAGGAAAAATATTAAATTAAAATTAAATATACAAATTAAACACTAGGTTATTTGTTTCAAAGGTTTTATTAATTAAAAATTAACACTTAATACGAAAACAAATAACCTAGTGTTTAATTTGTATATTTAATTTTAATTTACAAAATGTTTCAACGAGAACCAACGGTCGAAAGTTTAAAAAAAAAAAAATATTAAGTCCAGCCCATGCGTTTTCTACTTGTGATTATTTCATTGTTTTTAAAAAAAAAATATATATTTTTTAATGGAAACTTTCATGACTCAAACCTAGAAAATTTCCAATAAAGATTTTAATTTACTTTTATAAAGACAATAAAATAATCACAAGTAGAAAACCAATGGGTGGGACTTGACTGTACAAACTGAACTCTCTAGCATTCGGAATGTTTAGAAAAGATGGGTGAATAAATTTTGTTAGAAGGAAAATCAGTTCTTTATTTGGCTACCAGCGTCTGCCTTTTATAATTCAGTTATATTCAGCCATTATAATTCTATATATAAAATTAGTTATTACTAACTAAGAATGAATGAAATAATACTCCAGCCCTTGAATAGATACCACGATTTTCAGTATCGTTGCTACAATTAGCAAGTTCGAAACTCTGTTTATAATAGGTTCTCTTCTTGCGTTTGGAGTAATTATTTTTTCCAAGTTAATAATAATAAATTTATTAATAAAATCAATCCACTCGTTATTAATAAATCAATAAAAATAACTGTACAAATGTCCGTCCCTAAAGTGGGCTACGTAATTCCAATACCAGCCAAGAAAAATATATATATATATAGAATAATTCTTTTTATTTTTCCTAGTTTGGAAATAAATTATATACACTAGATATATATTGACCTAAAAAAATAGCCTAACAGCAAACAATATAAATTAAATTGTAATTAATAATAAGAAGGTTAAATTGTTCTTTCATTATTTCGTTTCACTTTGGTATTGGTGTAATTCTACTATGTATATATGATTGCAAACACAACAAAGGTTCTGTAAATAAATTTGAATAACTTAATCATTAAAATAACTGAATTTTATTTCTTTTATAAATTCCAATTACCATGTAGGGTTTGTAACAAACAAATTTGCTTTCTTATAAGAAGTCACATCAAAAATGAGATTGAACTACATAGAAGGAAGAGGGTGCCCCAGAGTTTGGCGTAGTAGGTAGCGTGCCTACCTCCTAAACCAAACGACGCGGGTTCGGACCCAGGCAGTCCGATGATTTTATTTAAGACATTTGGATACCAAATGGCTTAAATAGAAATGCCTGAACCCACAATATATATTTTCAATACAACGGTTATCGTCTAAAGTCTTAAATGGCCTGAGTTGCCGAAACGACTGTGTGAATGAGAAGGAAGAGGGTGATTTCTTGTATATAGGCTATACAAATTTACATGGTTCCAATTGAATCAAATTCAGAGATTCTGTGATTTGAATCTGCATTTACGTACAACAGATGATTTAAATACAACTGCTGAAATAATGTCCGAAACGTTGAAATTTTTTCTAGTTAATCTAATTACTAACTAAAATAAACCACAATCAGGGCCAGATTTGTAGCTTCACGGCTTGTAACGCGACATGATGTATTCAACCATTTATTTTTATTTTTATCTATGATGCAATGGCGCGGATTTAGCGTTTGGGAGTTCAGAGATGATTGAAGATTAGGTCTCGCCCCTTTGGGACCGACCGGCCAGTGAAAATAATAATATTAATTTTTTAAAAAATTCAAAATAAATAAATAAATGAATAAATGTACTTTGACAAAGAGACCCCTCTTAATCGAGTGTCCTGGTCTTCCGCCCCCCGTCTCCCCAGAAGGCTCCCCGGCCCAAGAAGAATTCTGACAATATGGGGCATTCCAGGCCCACCGGAGGATGACTGGTCACATTGCCTCCTCCCTCCCTAGTTACGACCCGGTGCAGTAGTATCGACTTCTGTGCGTTAAACTGCCAATGATTGAGTACAAGTTTTGAAAATGTGTAAGGAATATAAAAAGGAAATAAAAATAAAAATTTGCGTCTTCTTTAAAAAAAAAAAATATATATACTCACATACTTAAAATATTTATTTTCATTTAAAAAATAAAATCAATGACAAAACAATGCGGGAATATTTTAATAAATCTTAAAACCTAGCTCTTTTATTATTAATACAGTTAGAAATAAACATTATTATATTTATTGAAATAAACAAGAAAATTATGTGACTTTATATATCTTAAATTATAATTATTATTTGTAATAAAATCATCTAGATCATCGAATATCCCACTCTCTAAATGCACGGTGAGAACTTCTAAATCATGACATCTTCGGATAATTTGTTTTATGCAATTTAGGGGGATAGACCTACTATATTTTGAGTAAATTTCTAGAATTTTAATTTTTTTGAATGCTGAAGAGATTAATTCCTCGACATCATTGGGAGGATCTGATTGAATATAATAAATTTGTAAAACTTCAAGTGAAGTTAATCCTTTTAATGCATGAATGATATTAACAGGTGCTTCCCGTGATTTAAAATATCTAAGTTTGGAGTGAGAGACAACTTCAGTCGCTTTTACATCGTCACAAAGATAAAGATCGAGAAATTCTAAATTTGGACATAGTCTTAAAACTCTATTCAATATAACCTCGGTAAAACCTACTACCAGAGATTCCAATTTTGACCCACAATTATTTAGAGCAATCATTAATTCATCGTGGTTGGTACAAATTAAATAGAGGTGTTTCAAATGTAAAAAATTTGAAATAAATTCTAAAACTGAAATATCAGGATAATACAAATAAATTGTGTTAGTTTCGGGAAAGATTTCAAACAAGTTTTGAACGGATGCTAAAGTTGTTGTACGAGAAATTATTAATTGTTTTGAATCAGATGGAATTTTTTTGGAGAAAATTAAATTTAAAAATTTATTATTCGTTTGAAAGATTTCCAAATTTGGCAATTTTTCTAAAATTTCAATCGGTATTGTTGGCTTTATTTTGAAATAATTTAAAAAACTGTTAATTCTAAAAACACGAAGTGATTCGTGTTTAGGCCATGAATCATAGTGGAGATTTGTGAAATTTAATTTGAACACTCTCCTTTCTAAAACCTCTAATCCGGGACAAAATTTTAAAATGATTTCCATTAAATGATTTTCGTTAAACCGATGTGATTTTATTGTTAAAGATTTTAAAGATGGAAGACATTTTAAAATTTCTTCTAAATCAGAATAAGATAAATAATCCCAATTCAATTCCAAATGCCTTATATTTGGTTTTTTCATTTTTATTGAATAAATGATTTGTTTAGTAAAAAAAGAATTTTTACTTGCTTTTTCAAAATCTAAGGGATAGAGACACAATTTCTTTGTCCTATCAGAGAGCATCAGAAAAATTGTTTTGTACATCAATTTACTCTTTCCTCGTTCACTTAAATGCAATAACAAATCATTCATATTTTCGTCGATTATAATATTCGGGAGACTCTGGATATATTTTTTTCGGAAATCAATGAATTCTTCTTGATGCAAGAAAAAATTATCAGAGGAGACAAAATCAATTAATTTGGCTCTGAATTCTTTCTTTATAAAGTTGCAAAAAGAGGCTGGCGATGGCATTTTTGACGCTGTTGGGATCTGTAAAATAAAGAAATAGAATTATTGTTTTGTATCTGAAGAGATGTCTACAGAACAAGTCGCAATCAATTCAGCAAATTCTTTTTGTTTTAATTATTGGATTCGATTTAATTCAAACGCTATCTGAATGAATCTAAATTTTTTTAGGCTATATGTTTAAATAAAAATTGTTTTGGACGTGTAATTAATGAAATATAAACTGGGTCAAAACCAAATCGATGGGCAAGCAAAAGAATCTCTCAAAATGAGTGTTTAATTATATTATCTCAAAAGATATTCAAAAAATATTATTGAAAAAACGCCTAAAAACTTATTAAAATGATGATATTTATCAGAGCAGAGCATAATAAATAAAGGGTCGGACTAAGATGAGCGCACAACTTTGCCCACCCAATCAATATTCAAAGAAATAACGCAAAGCGTTTGTTTGCTCTTTACCTGCCCAACCTTGAAGGTTGATGGGTAAAGTTAAAAATACAAAAAATTTTAGTCTAAACAATACTTTTTCAAGTGGAATAAAAAAAAATTTGAAATTTTAGATATGTAGGGGTTATAGCTGGAAGATCGATTAGGATAAGGCATAAGGGAGAAGAAAAATCAGCAACAAGTTGTATTTCATTATTTTAAATGATTTTTCTTCTCCTGTTTAGTAATTCTAATTCGAATTTTATTTTATCTTAAAAAGAAGTTTTGAAGAACGACCAGATATTGAATTTCAATAGAAAAATTCTTTTTAAGACTTTGACCTGTTCGTTTTCTTTGTCTCTTTTTTTCTTTAGAAATATTTTAAGTCCTTTGGGGGCTTAAATTTGAAAAGGAATTTTGGGCAAAGAATCTCCTTGTTTGAATATTTTATTCTTCTCTTTTGAAAAATATCACCTGATCCCCTGATTTTATAATTTAAAAGAAATTTCTAGAGCATTTACCATGTGGAATTATTTTTAATAATTTTAAACTTTTGCACATTCGATCGCTTGCACGTACACATAGCTTCTTAAAAATTGAGTCCAAATGAAGTTAAAATTAAAAGTAAAAACACAAGGTTATATGTTTCAATATATTTATTAGAATAGACAATTAATTTGTATTTTTAAATTTTGTGTTTATCTATCTTCTATATATTTCTATCTTCTTCTATTTTCTAAAACTAAATGAAACAGTTGAAATAATAACCTCATTTTGAAAGTTTATAAAATTTAATTTTAGTAAAATAAATGAAATCAACCTTGGAGTATAAACATAAATGAATATATAATTAATATGTGTGTGTATGTGTGTTTTAATTTTGGAACTCCCTATATACATACATAACATAAAATGAATTTATTTCAAATTCGTACTTACTTTTATTTGAAACGTCGACAAACAAAATCACTAGAGATTGTGATGCAGATCAAGCGAACAACTCAGAAAAAGAAATGTTGACTGAATAGAACTCCACATGTGAATAAATGAGAATGGAGCAGGAACTCTCTGTGCTTTTAAATTTATGCTTTTTTCAGCTGGCGCTATCTCAGGCGATATAACGAACTATATCCCCTCCCCTCTATAGTCACTGACTAAAGAGGGGTCACAGCTGGCCAGAGTTGGCAGGTTTTATCCCGCCGAGTATAATACACGGTTTTATACATGTATAAAACTATCGCTGATAAAACTAGGCCGATGTATAAAAAGTATAAAACTGTAAAAAACCAACTCCCCCCTGAAAAAAAAACAGCTTAAAAGCTTTTCATATTTTATAATGTTTTAAAGCATTGACGATGTTGTTTGCTTTTTATTTAGTGAATAATATAAACAAAATGTTGATAATTGAAAAATGAAATTTTATTTGAATTTCCTTTCTCGTCGGGTTTGCGCATGCGCATCCAATTTTTATACGTTTTATACAAGTTTTATCCGCAATTTTTGTATAAAACTGCAAAATCGTGTATAAAACCCAACTCTGCAGCTGGCCCATATCTAAAAATTGAATTTTTTGTTTTTAATTCCATTTCAAAAATTATTGTTTAGAATGAAGTGTTTTGTGTTTTTTTATGTTCTGCTCTGTAATAACATTTTTTGAAATCTTTTGAGATAATTAAACACTCATTTTGAGAGATTCTTTTACTTGCCCATCCAGTTTATATTTTATTAATTACACGTCCAAAACAATTTTTTTTTAAGCATGTAGTCTTAAAAAATTTAGATTCATTTAGGTATCGTTTGAATTATTCGAAGCCAATAATTGGACCGTTTATTTTGAAAGTGGTCTAACAAGGAGTCCCCACGGGTTGTGGGTCACCGATTTTTTTCAAACTCATAGGATTTGAAGATTAGTATCTGGACATCAATTTCCTAAAGCAGTACGATGCACTACTCAAGAACACTCAAGAAAATCGACTTTGAAGACTATCAAGATTTCCGAGTTCTATAAGTTTGCATAATTTTATTTATATGTAAACAGTGTCTGGTAGCCGAGAAAGTAAGCGCAACAGTCTAGTAAACAAGGAGTCGCTATTTCGATTCTTGTTGGGGACATTTTTTTTTTTATTTCAATTTTTTATCCGTATATACAGTACCTCTCATATTAACTTTTTTAAAATTTAAATTAAATTAACAAATATTTTTTCAATATAAATTAACTTCTTTTATTTTTAATTACCACTCGCTACTATAGTTTTCACCGCCGTGTTGGTTTATCGACTAAATTCTTATATGTCCTAAGTTGCCGAAAAGTGCATGTGTGTGTGATTGGAAAAGTGTGTGTTTAAAAAAAAAAAAAGATATATGAAAATATATGCAAGACGATTCGTCTTATTTAACAACAAGGTCTTTTTTATTTTTATACCAAATTTCAATTTATTATAAATATTCGTATTTTCAGTGTGTAACGAGTGGTAATTAAAAATAAAAAATGTTAATTTAATTTCAATTTTATAAATGTTAATATGAGAGATGCTGTATTTACGGATAGGGAATTAAAATTAAAAAAAAATGTCCCCAACAAGAATCGAACTAGCGACTCCTTGTTTACTAGACTGTTGCGCTTACTTTCTCGGCTACCAGACACTGTTTACATATAAATAAAATTATGCAAACTTATAGAACTCGGAAATCTTGATAGTCTTCAAAGTCGATTTTCTTGAGTATTCTTGAGTAGTGCATCGTACTGCTTTAGGAAATTGATGTCCAGATACTAATCTTCAAATCCTATGAGTTTGAAAAAATCGGTGACCCACAACCCGTGGGGACTCCTTGTAAGTCAAGGTGGTGTAAGTATATTTTCTATTGTTTCGAGAAAATTAAAGATTAACATATTTGTTTATTAAAGAATATATTTAGCGACCAATTTTCAATTGTAGAAAACATGGAAATTTTTTAAAAAATTTACCACTAGCTAGTTATACAAAAAAAATTTACATTAATTTAAGCATAAATTATGTGATATCTCATTTTTTTTTTTTTTTTTTTTTTTTTTTTTTTTTTTTTTTGGTATGGGTGCATAAGGTCCGAAGACCTATAATGACCAATAGTCACATGCAGCCAGGAAGAAAATAAAAACAAAAGGAGAAGCATAAAGGGGAAACTCAACTGCGGGAACTGAGAAGATGCCTGTTGAGGTTAGACTTGAAAGTCTGAAGATTGTAGGTTTTGGGGAAGATAGACGCAGGGAGCTTGTTCCAATCACGGGAGGTCATGGGGACAAAGGAAGAATGAAATTGTTTTGTTCTGTTAGTCGTGATCTGAACAGCATAGGGATGCTGGGAAGATGCCTCTCTTGTGTTCCGTGAATATGTTGCATTGGGTGGGATAATTGATTTTAATTCGGCAGAGCATTGACCATGGTAATACCTGTAGAAGAGAGATAGTGAAGATACTCTTCTTCTATGATCTAGTGACTGTAGGGATGCAGTAAGGGTAGAATCACCTATCAGTCTAATTGCACGCCTCTGTATGGCTTCCAAGGAGGAGAGAGCGTCTTTTGACGCCCCTCGCCAAAGGTGGGAACAATATTCAAGACACGGCCGAATTTTATTTAAAAATGGACTCACAACACTTTCAAAATAAACGGTCCAATTAAAACAAAAAGAATTTGAGGAATTTATTGCGACTTGTTCTGTAGGTATCTCTTCAAATACAAAACAATAATTGTATTTTTTTGTTTTAGCAGATCTCAACATCACTTCGTATTTTTAGAGTTAACGGCTTTTTAAAATCACAAAATACTGAAAAAGTACATCAGTAAAGTGTCTTCAAACGATTTCCTTTTTCTCAAAATTCGCTTCAAAGGTTTTGATTAAAATTCAAAAATCAATTATTTTTTAGATACTCTTTAAAATGTATATTCTCATTTTTACATAATAATAATAATAAATTTATTAATAAAATCAATCCACTCCTTATTAATTTCAATAAAAATAACTGTACAAATGTCCGTCCCTAAACTGGGCTACGTAATTCCAATACCAGCCAAGAAAAAAAAATATATATATATGTATAGAATAATTCTTTTTATTTTTCCTAGTTTGGAAATAAATTATATACACTAGATATATATTGACATAAAAAAATAACCTAACAGCAACCAATATAAATTAAATTGTAATTAATAATAAGAAGTTTAAATTGTTCCACTCCTTATTAATTTCAATAAAAATAACTGTACAAATGTCCGTCCCTAAAGTGGGCTACGTAATTCCAATACCAGCCAAGAAAAAAAAAAAAAATATATATATATATATATAGAATAATTCTTTTTATTTTTCCTAGTTTGGAAATAAATTATATACACTAGATATATATTGACCTAAAAAAATTGCCTAACAGCAAACAATATAAATTAAATTGTAATTAATAATAAGAAGTTTAAATTGTTCTTTCATTATTTCGTTTCACTTTGGTATTAGTGTATTTCTACTATGTATATATAATTGC
>JAKCPI010024846.1:0-29633 GCA_023213315.1 Euborellia annulipes
TATTTTCAACGACAATTTTTGGCATACGGCATTTTGGCCATTTTGCCACAAAAGTATTATATTCGATATCGAGATTTCAAAGAAAATATACATTTTAAGATCAGCTGAGTGGGTCTAGCAAAAGAGTCTGTGTCAATACGATATCACTAAAACAAAAAAATCATTCGAAGTTCAAATGTTAGACTAAGGCAGTGGCGCAACCAGGATTTGCTCGTGGGGGGGGGGGAGGGGGGAAGATTTGAAAAAATTAAGCTTAAGAAAATTTCGCAAAAAAGATTTTGGGGAGTCTGAAGTCTGCGAACCTCCCCCCCACCCCCCTTCCTGGATACGTGCTTGAGAAGAGGAAAAACAAAATTCAATTTTAATATAAGCAAATAAAAAAAAATACTTTTTTTTAATAAAAAGACAGGCTGCTGCTATTTTTATTTTCTTTTCTATTCGTAATATACATAATACAATATACCCGTATAGCAATTTGATTTTTTCTCTCTCTAGAGAGGGGGGGGGAGGTTAAAACCCTAAACCCCTTCAGGAAAAAAGATATCATCAGATCAGTTTTGGATTCAGTACACTAAAAAACATATAATTCTTAAAGAATATTCCATTGAGCTGAAAAAAATTTTATTTTGCAGACTAGTGTTATTTATTAAAAATATAAATACTGTACAACGTTTCGACTGCTTATTTTTCAGTCGTTTTCAAGTTCTGTGCACTTGCTCAGTGCAGAATAAGCAATCGAAACGTTCAGTATTTATATTTTTAATAAATAAATAATACAAAATGTGGTCTATAATTAAAAACTCCCATAATGATTGTATAATTTTTTTTTGTATTTTTGTTTATTAATAGGCCTAGGTCCTATATAGAAAAATGTCTATATGGGCCATTTTTTTTAGGGTTAAAAAGACGAATATTTTCATTAAATTTTTTAAATTCCAATATTTATCATGTGTGCCCAAAAATTATTAACTTATTCCACTGATGTTTAAAAAAAGTCATTATGTTTGGTAGTCACTGAGTTATTTGCAATCACATATTTCTTTTGTTAATAAACATATTGGTTATTTTGCGATGGTAACTATAAAACTCATACAGCCCACTCTCATTTTTCCTTTTATTTTTTTCTCATTTTTCTTTAGTATTTTCATACTAAACTAAATATATGTCGACACAATAAATCTGGTGTGACAAGAACCGAATACAACTTTCAATTACCGAAAGTAAGAGAAAGTTAAATTAAACCCATTTGAACCATTACAATGTATTAGCAATCATTCAATTATATTGGACTTCCGGTGGGGGTTCTATTATTAGGCATACTACCGTTTATTTTTCAACTCTTCCTATTTAATAACAAATTTAATTTACTCAGAACAACCTTCAAGCGGCGAGTAAAAAAAGATGGCTGGCTCTTCATTCTTTTGAAACATAAATAATTTATAATCTAAAGAATTCACCGAAGGCACTAATTTAAACATTTTTAAAATTAAAATGATTGAATAATAATTAAAAGTAAACACTAGGTTTAGTTTAAAAAAAAAAATGTTTTATTTGGTTTATGTACACTTCGATGTTAAAACATTATCAGAACCTTATTACATTAATAATAATAAGATTCTGATGAAGATGTTTTAACATCGAAATGTACATAAACCAAATAAAACTTTTGTTTTTTAACTAAACCTAGTGTTTACTTTTAATTTTTATTCAATTATTTTAATTATATATTTCTTGTGAAAAGACTTTGTATATTTATTATAATATAAGCATCGGGCCCTATCTAAAATCAAAATAAAAGTCAATTAATTGTAATAAAAAAATCATAAAATCTCTCATATGTAAAATTATAAAAATTGTTAATTAAATTTTTTTTAACATTTTTCTTTTAATTGACTGTCTTAGAAATATCAGTGCGGTATATATAGACTTATAGGCTCATAGGCGTAGGAATAATATTTCTCCAGGGGGACCATCAGCACAATTTGAAAAAAATCTGGTGTGACTGGTCGCACAGCACACAACTTTCTCTTACCTTCTGTAATTAAAAGTTGTATTCTGTGCTTGTCACACCAGATTTTTTGTGTCGAATTATATTTAGTTTCCAACATACATTTGAATTTTAAAAGTTTATAAACTATTTGTTTATTTATATTTTGTTATCATGACAACCATTTCTTCTATCTTTCCTATGAAGTACAAGAGTAAAGTGGTTTTAAGAAGATTCCAATGGCAAAATGAGAATATACATTTTAAAGAGTATCTAAAACATAATTGATTTTTGAATTTTAATCAAAATCGTTTGAGCGCATTTTGAGAAAATCGAAAAAAAAACTGAAAAACTACATCAGTAAAGTACTAGTAGTTTTTGACCGATTTTGTTTAAAAGCTTATTTTCACGCCCTAGAAGGGTACCTAACTTAAATATAATATTTCAACCTCCTAGCTCATTTTCTTCATGGTCAAAAATGTCCACACACACACACAGAGAGACAGACCAATTTGCGGGACCCACTTTTTTTGGATTCAGGGGGCCTCAAAACATGTATATCCATCAAATTTTTGACATGAATCCACTACTTCTTCTCTCTCTATATACTGTATATATGTATATTAACATATACATATAGGCAAGAGATAGTAAAAAATAATTCACAAATAAAATTTTTTTTAATATAAAAAAATTTTCTATTTTTGTTATCATGAATATATTATTTTTCTTCTTTTTTTTTTAAGCGAGATATAATCTCTGAATAATTATATAGAGTCTATTCTTTAAATATTTCGAAAAATATATAGAGAAAAATTACTAAAATTTGCTTTTTTTACTTTCTCGTACCCTATATATGAAATATATAGAGAGAGAAAGTATTGCGATCATGTCAAAAATTCGATGTCGAGATTTTGATGGATATACATGTTTTGAGGTCCCCTGAGTCCAAAAAAGTGGGTCCCGCAAATTGGTCTGTGTGTGTATGTGTATTGGTGTGTGTGTGTGTGTGTGTGTGTGTGTGTGTGTGTGTGTGTGTATGTATGTGTGTGTGGACAGATTTTTAGCATGAAGGAGTTGAGCTAGCGGATTGAAATTTTATATTTAACTTAGGTACCTTTGAAGAATCTCAAAATAAGCTTTTGAACAAAATCGGCCAAAAAGTACTAGTACTTTACTGATGTACTTTTTCAGTTTTTTTCGATTTTCTCAAAATTCCCTCCAAGGATTTTTTTTAAAATTCATAAATGAACTATTTTTTAGATGCTCTTTAAAATGTATATTCTCTTTTTTGCCGTTGAAATCTTCTGAAGACCACTTTACTCTTGTTCTTCATAGGAAAGATAGAAATGGTTGCCATGGTAACGGAATTTAAATCTTTTTCTTTTTATTAGATTAAAAATCAATTATTATTTAAATTCCCATTTTTTTTTAAATTTATTTGTGTCTTTAATTGTTTCAAAGAAAACATATATGTCTCTCTCTCACTTGCAAACATTATCGTCTCTCTCTACTCTTTTTAAATTCCCTTTCCACCTTATCTTCGCATAGGAACAATGTTAATTTCCTATAGGGATTTGTATGTTAATTTCGATTCAAAAGGGGGTCCCCTTTAGAACTTTTTAGGCATTTAAAATTTTTTTTTCCAATTCTTATGAAATTTTGTATTTATTTACGATTCTATATTGTGTATAAAATGTCCAAATATGAGATTAAAATTTTGAAAAATAACCATAGTTTATTTGAAGCAGTCAACATTTAAAATGCAAGTTTGAAACTAAGGTGCTATCGGAAACTAAATATATCTCGACACAAAAAATCTGGTGTGACCAGCACAGTGCCCAACTTTCTCTTACCGAAGGGTAAGAGAAAGTTGTGTGCCTGCGCCAGTCACACCAGATCTTTTACTTTTTTTTTAAAAGAATTTATCATTAGATCTTTATTAAATGATTATTATAATTTATAACGTTAACGATATATGATTTTACCTTACCTCCTTCTGGAAAATCCCAGGGGGCAAGATTACATTGCCCCCCCCCACTCCCCCTTTCCGAAGCCTGCTTATGAATAGGCTAATTCGTTAATATCTGTTTGTCTGTTCTCCAGGATATAATTTGATAGATAACTTATATAAGCCTACGAAGAATAATTGACTATCTATAGTATTTTTTGTGAACTAATACATGTATTTGCTAAATTTTCTTCCCAATTTTTAAATAAACTCGAAAAATTAAAATGTAAAGGACTTAAAATCCCGACATTGATATTTTCTATAATCTTGGAAAAATTTTCCATTATTAAGTTGTTTTCTTTTCAAAGCAGGCCTATGATCAAGAAATATAATCTGAAAATTTTTCTTCAAGAACTACTATTGAGTATCTAATACTAGAGTAATAAATTAGTGTCGACTTATCGTAGGATTCGTTAGCTAAACTTATCTTCCTTAATTATCTCCCCTGCAGACCATTAGACGTTATCCGAAGCATCCAGGACAGCATAAACTGACTCTCAATCCTCTTCGGCTCATGAATAAACTAATTTTTTTTTCTCTCAGCTTAAATTTGCTTTTTTTCCTCATAATTACCTCTGATCGATAGGCCGTCTCCTATTATTCGACCAGAAAAGTCCTACCAGTTAAAGAATTTTATTTATACTAAATTTCATCATCGAATGGGTTTATATTCCTATAAATTAGGGGTGACCAACGGTCCACCTTAAACATTTTTGCCCGTGAGTTTCATCACAGAAACAAATATCGCACTAGTAAAATAAGAGAAGTAATTAAATGGTTTGCCGTTAATAAATTTGATTAGCAACAAAAATCAGCTATTATAAAAAAAAACCTTTGATCAGCAAACAATCTTAAAAATGATCAGCAATTTAACCAAAATGGGGTCAGCTTGTAATATTATGTGTCTGCCTAATTAACAGTCGCACTGCAAAATAATTACTTGGTCAGCAAGATTTCATAATTGGTCAGCAGATAAAAACAACTTAAGAAATTCTCGACTGGCGATTCGTATATGATTTAAAACAACCATTAACGTAACTAGAGGGGTGCCGGGCCCACAGAAGGCTCGTGCCCCCCCCAAAAAAAAAGCTCCCTGCCCCAAGAAAAATTGAGAAAATATGGGGCTTTCCAGGCCCCCCGGAGGATAGCTGGTCTCATGCCCCCCCCCCAGCCAAATTCTCTAGTTTCGCCCATGAAAACAACTTGCAGAGGTTCCGACTTTGCTGGATTCGAGTCGTTTCTCTTTAGAAATGAAAATCTTTTTATTAAGGTTATGGAGAAAGAAAAAACCAGCGAATGCTTTCCACGTTAAGATAATTTATTCGCAGATATTTCGGTAAGCCTAACGCAAACCATCCTCAGTGCTTCAAATTATATGATTGTGGAGCGTTTAACAAACTCATAAAATGCTTGAGAAGCCATTCTATATATGGAGGGGACAAAATCGTATGAAGCAAGTCACTGAGAGAAAAATAGCATCTATATACATAAGACACAATCGAATTTTTGTATGCTTTAAGATAATTTCTCACAGTGACCCTCCAGGCGCGTGTACTTTCTAATAGAGTATTAGTGATAGAGTAGAGAGTAGATAGAATAGAGTAATAGAGTATTAGAAAGTACACGCGCCAGGTGGGTCACTGTGAGAAATTATCTTAAAGCATACAAAAATTCGATTGTGTCTTATGTATATACACTGTAAAAAAAATATGAATTTTCATTCATATCTCATAAACTTTGGTGGTTTAATTTTAATAGACCTAGGATATGAGTTAAAATTAATATACAAGTATATGAATAAGTATCGCTTTAAAAAAAATATGAATTTTCCTTCTTTTTTTCACAAACTTTCGTAGTTTAATTTTAATACACCCAGAATGTGAATTAAAATTAATATAAAAGTTTATGAACAAATTACCAACTTTTAAACTTATCTTTTTCTTTGTGTGCCGCCAAATTTTGAAATCGTTAAAAGTGTACCGCGACAAGTTGAGAATCACTGGTCTAAACGTTCTCAAATAACTCGACTACCTCAAGGAATTTGTATTAATATTATTTTATAATTATTTTAAGGAAACTTGAAATTATTCTTTTAAAATTCATTTCCAAAATCTATATTGATTAAATTCTGGTTTGAAATTCGCGCTCTAAACTATTTAAATATTTATGAAGTCATACTAATTAAATAATTTTTATAAAGTAATTCAACTAAATAGCTATAGAAATTAAAATTAAAATTAACAATTTCACCAAAACAATTAATTTTAAAATATACAAGAAATTGGTTAGGTTGGCACCAGGTTGGCACCAAATTCTGTTTTTGAAGTAGCTGATTTAACGCATAGATAATTGAACGTGTATTATTATTTAAAATGAAATATAAATATTTAATCAATATATTGAAATAGGAACATTTTACTAACAAAATCGTAAGTATTGAATTTTAATTTTTTCATTGAAATTTTTTTTTCTCAATTTCAAATCAATTATTGTTTGTCATTTTTCAGGTGAGGTTAGTCTCCAACCAGGGAATAAACTCCAATCATACTGCAAATGAAATGTAACTCTTTATTACTTCTCAAAGAAGATGAAAATCGACATATTTTTTGTATTAAATTATTAAAATGATTTGTATTTGTGTTTAATTTACTTGGAAATGTATAAAAATTTATTTTTTGATACAAATTTATTATTTTAATACTTTAATTTGTTTTATTATTTAGTAAAATTGTATATTTTAATATAATATAATTTTTTTTAATAAATAAAAAATAAAATAAATAAAAAAAACTATTATTTCACCTAGACCACTCACTTTCCCTCAAAAGTATAAACTCGTAAGGACTTTAATTTTTGTTTATTAAAGCTTTTGTGGTTTGAAATATTATTATTAGGAGAATTTTTAATTATAGACCACATATTTGTATTAAATATTTATTAAAAATATATATATTTGTACAGTATTTATATATTTTTAATAAATATTTAATACAAATATGTGGTCTATAATTAAAAGTTCTCCTACTTTCATTTTTCACAAAAAAGTATATTATTTCTCATAAACCCGTAATTTAAATTTCATATACCAAAAATGAATTTATTCATAAACCCGTAATTTAAATTTCATATACCAAAAATGAATTTATTCATACACCCGAAAATGAATTTTTTCATATACCCGAATATGAAAAATTTCATATCTGGGTTTGTGAAAATTCATTTTTGGTATATGACCTTTCTCATATACCCAAAATGAATATTCATAAACAGTTTGTGTAACAGACTTCCTATACATGTGTATGAATCTGGCTCGAAAATTTTTAACAGTGTAGATGCTATTTTTCTCTCAGTGACTTGCTTCATACGATTTTGTCCCCTCCATATATAGAATGGCTTCTCAAGCATTTTATGATTTTATTAAACGCTCCACAATCATATAATTTGAAGCACTGAGGATGGTTTGCGTTAGGCTTACCGAAATATCTGTGAATAAATTATTTTAACGTGGAAAGCATTCGCTGGTTTTTTTCTTTCTCCATAACCTTAATACTGTTGACCCAGCATACTTCGTTTCGTTTACTTGAAAATCTTTTTAAACAACTAGCAAATTTTTTCCGCTTCGGTCCAAAACCGTTCAGTTCGAAGCGATTGGTTATAACCAATCATATATGATTTAAAAAATAAAAAGTAAAAATGTGCAGCCAAAGGGGTTTCCCCCTGATTGCTTACCAAAATTTTATTGAACGTGGATCACTCAATGCAGCTTGTGCTATATATCTAATAGCCTCTCCAAAAAATTTCAGAACAGTGAATAACATTAATTGCTGATTGATTTAGAAACGTTTGCTGGCCATACTTACTAACCAACTAGCCATTTTGGCCGGCCGAATACATTTTTCTGCTCACCAAAACACTAATATTTTGCCAACCATTTGAAGGGCAAGATCAGTTGGATTGCCCCCCCCCCCCCCTCTGCTATAAATGTTTCAAAATGGTGTGAGCAGTCCCTTCTACTACAACTCTTGCCTGTGACCCGTGGCTCAGAGAGAAGGCTTCTCGTGCCTAGGGTCCTGGGTTCTCTTTCCGTCCCTATCGAGAAAAATTTATTTCATTTGAATTGGCTACTAATGATTATTAGCAAGGGGTCTCAATGGCCTTTGATGCCGAAAAAGACCTTAATCAAATTTAAAAAAAATTATTCTCGCACTCTTAGGCCTATATAACTGGAACATTAGGGCTATTTAATTTGAAATTCGGCGAATAATTTCTCCCTCTTATTGAAGTTGTTTTTCAAATAATATTTCCGGCCAGAGGCTAGTTTTTGGATTAGGCTGCCGCCATGTTGTTAAATGAAGGCATTGATCTATTTCCTATACAGCGGATGGGTCGCGGCCCACTTGTGGGCTTATTAGAACTGGGCCGCGGACGTCTAAGGAAAAATAAAAATTATATAAGCCAATATATAGGTTTACATATACACTGGGCCTCAGCGGTTTTTTTACGAAATCAAAAAAGGGGGGGAACCGCTGTCCTATACAATACAACAAAGAAGAATGTATGACATTCATACAGTCAACATACAATTATTTAAAAAATGCAGAATCAATTGTTCATTTCAATTTCATTGTATTTCTCTATTTATAAGTTTTCCATATTTTTCAACACTGAAACTACCATAAATCCATAGGTAGGAAGTTATTTACAAAATACAAAAGATTAACATAAAAACAACAATCAGCCTCTATTACAATGTCGTCATATAGGGGCTACTGTATATAAATCTCTATATAATAAAAATTTGACTTGGTTGACATAGAAGACCGTACCCTTTTTTCTGAATAAACAACTAACATACTTCTGTTGGTGCTTGTTTTATATGGGTCGGATATATTAAAAAAAAGACACTAGAATGAAAATTATTTGGAAATCTTGCATTATTCTAATATGAATAAACCAAAGCAAATTTAAGATAATTAAGTGATTAGGTCAAGAAGAAACTAAAAAATTTATATTTCATAGTGTACAGAATCGTATTCAGGCCCCCCTGAAGGTTGCTCGGTTTACACCCCCCCCCCCCTTTATTCCGGAACCGAAAGGGATGTCTGACGTCAGAGAGAATCGATGTCACAATTAGGACGCATCATTGTACCAATTGATTTTTTTTGAAAAAATTTCTTCGTTTTCATGCAAACTCTTTTTTTTAAACTCTCTGTTCTGAATATAAGCGAGTAAGAATGATATCTTTTTATTCTATTTAGCAGTTTTTTTGTCAGATTATGGCACGAGCCACTGTTAGGAGGGAGGGGCGATTGGCATGCCCTCATTGGTTGCTGCAAAGCGAATGAGAGGGCGGGAGGCGGGGCCTAGCCAATGATCGTTAAGGGGCGGGACTAATGAGCCAAGGCGACCTTAAAGCGTCAGCAGTAAACCCGCAGTCCTCTTGTGAACGACTCGGGGTATCCAACCAAGTCAAGGTAAGCAGCCAAGCAGCCAAGCAGTGATCCATGTCAATAAGTCTCGCTGTCTCCTCGCCTCGCCTCGCTTCGCTTCGCCTCGCCTAATCTTGCATCAATTAGCCATTTCAAATCTCCTACCTCTCATTATTAGCTGTCTATTATAGTCCGTCCGTTCTGGGAATTCTAGAGATGTAGAGAGATAGACAGTCATGGGCGTGGCTTTCTCCCTCTCTTATAGACAAAAATGCATGGAAAGACCCTGTGATTGGTCTCCAGTGACGTAGACTGAATAAATTATTTAAATTTCAAAACCTGATATTTATTTTTTTTTAATTATGTTATTAATTAAATTGGTATGTTTGATTTTTGTATTTTTTTTCGGAGATTAAAAAAAAAACTTTCTACCCGCGTATAATCCTATCTTTTATAAGCCCGACTTCTGCTCGTTCAAAATACGCTTAAATATCTTGAAAAGTTGTTAATGAATATAGGCTAAGTAACTTTTTATTAATTTATAATTTCAGAAAAAATGTTACAACTAAGTAAATAGACTTAGAGACTTGGACCACAAAAATTAAAATTAAAGTCTTTAAGGACTCTAATGTGAATTCGTACAGATCCTAAGAGGTCTAAGTCTCTCAGTCTAGGCATATTTACTTTCGATACTCATCTCGTAATACGTTATACCAATTTCTTTTAACTCGATTTGTAACATAATTTTCTGAAATTAAATAGCCATTATAACAAAAAGTTATCCTATATTCTGAATTTTTTAAAATGTACCGTATTTTTGAATGGTTAGCATTTTATTTCCGGGTTAAAAGACAAAATTTATATTGGAATAAATTTTTTTTTTTTTTTTTTTAAGTAGTCAAACAAATTTACTTAAATTTCAAAGTCTGATAATAATATGCTAATACTTGATTTTACAGATTTTTTTTATAATCGTCCATAATTTTTCTTTTAATATTCTGCTAATTAAGCTTATTAGAAAATTTAAAATTTACAAGTATTATTTTAATTAGAATTTTTTCAAGAAAAAATCGTATACAAAATTATTGTCGCTCTAGTGAAGTGTGAATACTTAATTTACCCACACAAACACAGAGTTTATAAATTTTTTTAAATTAAAGAGGTTTGTGATGCTTGTGACTATTTTGATTCGATTATAAACCTTCTGGAAACACGGGATCTCTTATTAATCAGGGCCAATGATATACTTTATTATTGTTTGTACTACAAACTCAAATCATCCAAGTTAAAAAAATTACCTTGATACTTGAATATCAATTATTAAAATAATTAAATCTAAAAATAAATTAAGCATTCCCAATTTTTGACCCATAATAACTGAGCCATTTAATATTCAATCAGCATTGGAAATAGCTCACTTATTGTGGAAATACTGTAGCTTGTGATTTTATTTTCTTAATTGGGAAGAATAAAACCAGCCACTTCTTCTCTCTTACTACTTCAATTTATTGCAAATATTTCGGTCCCTGTATAGGTATATTTATTTGTAATAAATTGCAAGTAGTAAGAGCGAGAAGAAGAGGATGGTTTTATTCTCCTTACCTTCCCAATCTGCGATTTCCAGCATTACATACTTTCTTAATTTCAAATGAATTATATACGACTTTGCTCCGAGTATTGGATGATTTTATTTTGTGAAATCTTCCCACCTGAATTACTTCTATTTAAACTTCACACAAAAAAATTTAGTGGGTGTTGAATAGGATACACTCTGGCAAGTCCGTGATAATTTCAGTATTTTATCTCTAAATGTTATCGTAATATTCGTTTAATTGTGAAAGTATTGTAGTTCAAGGATATTTCATTAGGTAGGGTATTAATACACAAGCAAAGTACGTTAGCAGAATTTTATTAAGAACCTTATACAGAATCATTATTAAATTTTCAAATCATACTCTGATTAGTCTGTGGTAGTAGGCTTACTCTGTTAAATCCGTGATAGTTCTACTTAGTTAATTTATGATATGCTGATCTCATTTTATTTACTGTCTAAACCACTTGGACAGCCATCGTAGATGAATACAATTTGACTACAGACATTTTGGCATAAACAATGGTACCACACATCACAAAATCTGCACTCATTTCATTCACCACCATTCTTCTTCTTGGTGGTAGCTTTTTCCACATGATCCACAAAACCAGTATCCTTTATTGACTCTCTTCGCTTCCCTTTGATTTAGATTTAGTGGTCATTGACTGATCACAGATCTGAACATCACCACCATAGTCTATGACACCTAGACTTTGAACAGATCGGTGAATTTACAGAGGTTACCTTTGCCTGTGGTTGAAACGTTTTTTTGCTTCAATGTCAACCATGAAATAAAAAAGTGCTTATTTTTCTTGAATACAGACTACTTATCATCTCTAATTTTATGGTTCAGAGTAAGAACTTCTTTATGAGGGAAGTTTTCCCTTTTTGAAATACAAACACAAATAAAAAAATAAATAAGTAATATAAGCCTCTCCTCAACAATTTCGTCTCTACTACAATGTAACGAACGACAATTGGCTGATTCTGTTGTCCGCATAAGAGCTAGTATTCTAACTCCATTTATTGGTCCTTGACCGAAAAAAATTGCAGTGTTCCATAATACAGTAGAATGAAAAATTATCACGGACTAGCCAGAGCTTACCCTATAAGTCAAGAATGGGTTTATCAAATTTTCGTTTTTAGAGATATAGAAGAAAAACTAAGAACTAAAGTAGAGAACGTTCCATGAATAGCACTGAGAAATGTCTGTGCATTTACTCGTATAAGACATCTTCTCACTGTTACAATTAAAGAGCGGATTTTTGGCTATTTGTCTCTAAGAAATAAGAAAGGACGATTCATGTATAGTCCTTTCTTATTTCTTAGAGCTAACTGCAGCTAGTAAATTATCCATTCGAGCGCCATTTAATGGTTGAAAGATTTGATGGAATATAAATTTGGCAAATAATATTTTGTTTTGGTCAAAATACTAAAGCTTCTCCAGAATCTAGCTCATTCACTCTGTATTATTGTTGACTTGAGGACTGGAAGATTGATAAATATTAGTCTTCCTGAATCTTTCTTGGCTAGATTCTGGTCTGCTCTCCGTAAGCCTATAAACAGGAGAGGAAAGATAAAACCTCACGAATCCTGTACTCTCGATGGTACCAAAACAAATAGGCTAAGATTGCTTGAGTCGTAGCACAGCATAAATAGTACTCCAATAATATCTAATATCATGATTATAAAAAGTTCATCTAATAATGTAATAATAGTGCGAGTAAACAACCACAAGTCGTGGTTTTAAAATTACCCATTGAACCAAAATGTTTCAGCTAGAGCCCACGGTTCAGTTTAAATTTATTAAAAAACAAGTTTTTACTGTATAACGTCATTATATGGGCACATAATGAAAAAATATATACGGATATGAAAAAGAACTTTTATTTATAATTTAAAAAAAATTTCAAACATTTATTTAATCTTACAATGGTGTTTAATATTAATACTCATTTTATTTGTAGATGTGGAGACAGTGAGGGCGGAGGCCCCAGACAATAAGCAACTTCAAATAGAAGAGATGGCGGCTTTCGGCGCCGGATTTGCCGCCTTACGCGACCGCGCCAGCGGCGTATTCTCACGGTGAGCTCTAAATACTCTGTTTATTTTCTATAAATAAGTAGAGTCTAAAAAGAATCCAAAAAAATTATTATAAAACAAAATGTTCCGAAACATTTTTGGAATTATATCTGTCTGTGTGCGTGGGAACACGATTACTTAAAAACACAAGCAGCCAGATTAATGAAATTTAGTATATAATTCTTACACTAAAATTATAGATTTGTATCAACTTTTGGAGTAAATACGTCACCTGGATTTTACCTAAATAATAAATTTTTTTTTTTTTTTTTTTCAAAATTTTGAAATTTGCAATTTTTTCCATGTTATGATAAATTACTATATTTTAAAAAGTTTGATCTTTTTTTTTCGAAAACTCAATAGTTTTTTTTTTAAATAATCAAAGAAAAAAAGACCATTCTTGCCAATATAAACAAATGAAACTTCATTAGTTTATATTTACTTATAATATTTTTTTAAATTATTCTAACCCGGGTCTGCACTAGCAAAAATGTTCGTTTGACATTTGATAATAATTTGATAATTTTTATTTATATTCATTTTATAATTACTCCTATCTTTTCACAATTCAATTATTGTTAATTATGTTATGGATAGTATGAAGATGGCGTACACTAATTTCTTTTATTTCTTGAGTGATAGGCTATAGAAGAATCAAAGATTTAGTGTTCATAATAGATGTTTATTGATATTGATGTACAGTGAGCTCCACAATTAAGTCCCCACCTGACAGCCTTGAGTATATGGGATAGTATATGGTATATGGTGAAATAATTTTAAATTTGAAAAGGTAAAATAAAATCATCTGTACCAGATTTTATGTTTTATCTTTTCGGTCATTAAAATTATTTCAATCTACACCTTATACTTAAGGCTATAGCTATCAGGTGGGGACTTAATTGTGGTCCTCACTGTACAGAGGAGGTTGTTAGATGTGTGTCCCTTGTGTGGGTTGATTTTCGAGCTTATATAGCCCTCATGTCTATGATGGGACATGCTGATTTTTCAGAATTACAACTTATTATATTCTATTTAATAAATTGCAATTCTGCAGATCATATTGCCCTGGGAAGCTTCATTAGTCTTTGGTTTCCATGTGGACATCCGATATTAGCTGTGCCTGCGAAATGACCAGACCTTGATATAGTCTAGACCAGCGTTTCCCAACCTTTTGAAGTCCACGCCACCCCAAAGGTGCTTTGGGAATAATATTACACACTAGCGGCACCCTTCCTTTTTTTTCCCTATCAAATCGAAATTTTTTTCCACCCTGGGGCAAATTTTTTTCCCTTGCGTGAAAATCATTTGACCTTTTTTTTTGGCAAAGCTTAATTTTTTCCGATCTACGGAAAATTTTACCGCTTCCATTTTAATCATTTGACCTTTTTTTTAGCAAAACTTTATTTTTTCGCCTCTTTATTTTATTTTTTTTTTTATCTAAATATCTCGCGGCACCCCTTAGGCATTCTCGCGGCACCCTTGGGTGCCGGGGCACACCGGTTGGGAACCACTGGTCTAGACACTACTTCGGCATTTATTTGATATTTCTTGCTTTTTATTACCATGCAATTTCTATTTTATATTTATAATGATTTAATTTTATAATATAATTCTTATAATAAAAATATTTCTCCTTATTCTGGAGTCACAATAATTAGGTACATTTTAAGATTAGCTATATGCATTGAGCATTAATCATCAATATTTGAATCAGGAATGAAAGTATGAAGAAAATGCCGCCAGAATTTTTTCTTTAAAAAATATTATATATTTCTAACAGCTGACGTTTCGGCTTTGCCCAAAGCCATCCTCGGAAACATTTTTCTTTTAAAAATATAGTCAGCTGTTAGAAATATATTTTTTAAAGAAAAAATTCTGGCTGCATTTTCTTCATACTTTCATTCCTGATACAAATTCCACCATCCATAAAATACCCTTATACTAATCAATATTTAAGTTTGTTGGCGTCTGTCTGTCATTCATAAAAATAAATATCTTATTAATTTACTTACAAGATTATTTAAAAAAATACAATCGACATCGAATTACATGATCGTAATACTTTCTCACTATATCTTCTATCTACTGTATGTATTATTAATATAATAAAGCTGCAACGAAAAAAATGTCATTTATTGTTTAGGCATTTCTACACCCCCTAGAGATATGGTTTTTTATTTTTTGCATTCGATTCAGAATTCGCTAAGACTAACTAGAAAATCTTAAAAAAGTTATACTATTTTTTTTTTAAAGACAAAAAACAATTTTTTTTTCGATATTTTTCAATAATTTCAAGATATTTTTAAGATATCTTCAATAATCTGTATTAAATTTTGAAAATGGCCAACACCTTTTAATTATTTTTGAGGTTTGTTATATAAATAATTCCTGCAAAAAGAACCTCATTTTTTATGACTTTGCCGCGTCTTAAGTTCATTTTCATTATTTTTTTTGCATCAGTATTTAAAGTTCGATTTCACTAATTTTTTTTTGCGAAATGATCATCTCTTTTAGCCAGGTAAATTTCATTTTTTTTTTTCATCAACCTCTTCTATTTAATTTTCAAATGTGAAAAAAATAACACCAAATTTTGCTTTTTTTACAGCTTTTTAAAGATCTTTATATTTGTGGTTTTTTAAATTTGATTCACTACCATCTACTGTCGTCCAGAAATTTCTAAAATCATCAAAAATATCCCTTATTTTAAGGACTAAAAAATTCTTCTTGTCAAGTTTCGTATCAACATAAAAAATTTTTGTTTTTGTTTTTGTTAACTCTTATGTAAATTAAGATTTATTACAATAAAATTGTTTGACTGATCGTAGGTCCTGATGAAGAGTGCGATCGGCACTCGAAACGTCGACAAAAAATAGATTTTTGTTTTATTTTTCGCCTTGGCTGCCCTTGTAACGCATCCTCATAAAAAATTAGATTTTTTAAAAATTTTTTGTTGATTCTTTTTTACATTTTAAGCTTTTAAATTGTAAAAAATATCTTCAATATCCGATTTTTTTTCATATTCTGCATTAAATTTTGGAAAAATGAGCCCCGTTGCAGTATGCGTAAATATTGTTTACATTCTAACAAACTACCAAATCTGATACAATCCTTTACCTACCTATTTATCCGATGGTTGAAAAATATCTCAAATATCCAATTTTTACTTTCTCTTACCTCTATATATATGTTATTTCTAGATTAAATTTAGTAAAATAATAAACATATTTGGATTTTAATCTGATCGTTTTTCCCTTATTGTCCTGAATTTCGATTCAATGTCCCGCAAAATATTCTGAATTTATTAGCTTTGTATTTATTATTACTGTATGTATTTTTGTAATTTGTCAAATATTTTTATTGGGAAGATGTCCCGCATAGGCCCGTGGCAAATATGATCTCCTTATTTTTATCCTCATTACTCCTAGGCTCAATAACCTCGAAAGGACCAAAAAAAAATTCTTTGTTGATGTTATTTGGATTATTATTATTTCCCTTTTTTAAGATACAAAAAACTAATTTTTAGCTGATTTTTTTTTACCTTTTTTCTTACATCTTTTGAATGTTAAGAGATATCTTCAATCTCATAATTTTGTTAAATTTGGGAAGCTCTTTACAGTATTCTCAGACATGGTTTAGTCCACTATCTTATAACGTTTTTGCACCCTCCTGGTCTTTAGGTGGAGAAACTCGTAGATGTGGTTGGCTAAAACCTATTATTCAGGAGAAAAAAAAAATTAATTAACAAGTTGTAATTAGCTATAAATAAAAAAAGTTTTAACAAAAATAAAAATTTAAATATTGACCTAAAATATGGATCGGGGTGGTCTTCTTGTTTCCTTGAAGCTACTCCAATGGATTTAGGTTTATTTATACCCATCCTCATGAGTGCATATGACCCGAAATATATTGAGTTGTAAAATCAAACAATTCTTTCAATTATAACCTAGTGAAACCTCACATACTGTATATTAAATTGTTTTTTCTTTTCAAAAATAAAATACACATTTTTTTTTTTTTATTGCTTGAAGCAATTCTTTCAATTTTTTCTCTATGTCTTTTGATTGGTAAGATATATCTTAAAACTCATAAAGTTGCCTAATTCTATCAATACATTAAAAAATGAACCTCTTTGCAGTATTCTCAGACATTGTTTAGCATACTTTCTAATTCTGGAATTATGAGAAAATTATATGTAGGCCTACATATTTTTTTCTACACTTTTTTTTTTACAATTTTGTCTATAGGCCTATCTATTGAATGGTATAAAATATCTCTGTTTTCCAGGATGTCAAATTTTAAATTAAATTTTGTAAAAAATTAATTGCTTTCATTATAATTAGATCTGATGATCTCAAGGGTGAAGCCTTGAGCTTAGTCAACCAATCCAATATTTTTAAAATAGATAAATCATCTTTTTTATTGAAACTGAAGAAGATAAGCTCCTTTTAAAATATTGAATATCAAATCTGATTGCTAAGCATTTAAATTGCCTAAGCTCAAGGCTCCACTTTCGAGCGCCTTAGGCACTTGTAGACCCTACTGTACTTAAAACTTCTTCAAAAATAAAAAATAAAATTAAAATATATATATTTATATATATATATGACAAAAATATCAAGTAAATGACTTCCTATTAAAGGTAAATCATGATTTCTACTGATGTAAAACTATCTGTGTTTTGTTTTTGTAAGGAAATAGTGTAAAAACAAAAATTAGCCTCGCAATAAAAACAAAATTTAATGTAAAAAATAACAGTGATATAACAAGTAGAGTAAAATTTGTTAATATATTTAACAAAATAAACACTTTATAAAAAAACGTAATATTTCTTGAAAACTAACTTTTAATTTTCAGGAGTAGTGACTGAAAGAATAATTAACAATGAAGAGAATAAAACAATTAAAGAAAATATATTTCTTTTTTCGCTTTTTTTAATACAATTGTCGATGTTTCGGCCGATTTTTCCGGCCTTCAGGACAAATGTTGTTTGCCTTGAGCTTAGAGGGGCTCTTGGCAACTCCTGAGATACTGTTGGTGGGAACATTCCTCAGATAAAGCATGACTTTTGGTCCAAAAGACACTCTCATCAAAACTTTTGCCGAAATGTGTTAAAAAAGTGTAAAAAGTTTTAAATATGCAACTTTATGCAATATTCATCAAATATGCAAAAAATAAAATAAAATATAAAATTTGAACCATAGTCCCAAGGGGGCATGATTCAGATGGAAAATTGGTTTTCTGGGACGTACATGTTAGGAAATAGAATATGCAATTGCATAGGAATCCGGGCTTAGTAAAGTGCACTTCAAACAATTTTCACGAAAGATTTTACTGATATACTTTTTAAAGAGCATCTAAAAAAAAATAGATGATTTATGAATTTTAATCAAAATCGTTAGAGCCAATTTTAAAAAAATTGAAAAAGTACTTCAATAAATTACTAGTACTTTTTGGCAGATTTTGTTCAAAAGCCTATATTAACTGTCCGGGAGGATACCTAACTGAAATACTACATCACTAAAGTGTACTTCAGACAATATTCACGAAAAATTTAATTAATAAAATTTTTACATAAAATATCTTCATTTAGTCCTGCTTTTTATTTTTCGTTTAAATTATTTATTTCATTTTTCCATCTCAACATCAAATTCTTGACATGATCGCAAAACTTTCTCACTATATATTACATATATAGGTCAGAGAAAGTAAAAATATAAAAATTGTTAATTTAGAATTCCAAAAATTTAATTACATAACAAATAAATTTTTACTTTCTCTTACCTATGTATATATGTAATATATATATAGAGAGAAAGTATTGGATTCATGTCAAAAATTCGATGTCGAGATTTTGATGGATCTTCACGTTTTGAGGTCCCCTGAATCCAAAAAAGTGGTTTTCGCGACATGGTCTGGTGTGTGTGTGTGTGTGGGGTGTGTGTGTGTGTCTGTGTGTCTGTGAACAAAATATCTCAAGAACGAAAAGAGCTAGGAAGTTGAAATTTTATATTTAAGTTAGGCACCCCCATGGGACGTGACACGAAGCTTTTGAACAAAATCGACCAAAAAGTACTAGCACTTTACTGATTCACTTTTTCAGTTTTTTTCGATTTTCTCAAAATTTGCTCCAACGATTTTTTTTAAAATTCAAAAATCAATTATTTTTTAGATTCTCTATAAAATGTATATTCTCATTTTGTGATTGAAATCTTCTGAAGACCACTTTACTCTTGTACTCCATAGGAAAGATAGGAGAAATGGTTGCCATGGTATCAAAATATAAATATTTTCCCATACTTATAAATTTTACAACTTGAATTCAATTGTACCCTACTGTCGGAAACTAAATACATGTCGGCACAAAAAATCTGGTGTGACAAGCACAGTACACAACTTTCGATTACCGAAGGTAAGAGAAAGTTGTGTGCTGTCAGTCACACCAGATTTTTTTAAATTTAAATTATATACAAAATTTTATTGATTAAATAATAACACAACTCTTCTTACAGCCAAAATAAATGCCCTCAAATTCTGGTGCCCCTGGGCGAATATCCCTCCCCTTAGTGCGGGCGCTGACTGCTCAGCCTCTATTATAGCCTACTTTGTCTCTATCACGTTGATTATTTATGGAATACTTTTATTAAGATATCTTAATGAATTATAAAATTTATTTTGATGATTATTTGTTAACTACAACATTTTATTTTTGAAATTCTTTTATATATATTTTTATGCGCCCGGGTCTCTTCACCTGCTGCGCCCTCTTTTAGTATATCTTTGCGTTTACAAATATTTACAAAACTGATTACAAATCTATTGTAATTTTCGAAACCCCGTTTGAAAATCAGAGTGAAAATGTGTTGTAATTTTAGAAAGCAATTTGGCACGAGAGAGAAAAAACTTGTCCCTCAAGGGATTTGAACGGAATTTGTATCTTTTATGCTCATCGCTTGGTGTTGGGAAGCAACTATGATTGTGTTAGTGAGCGATGGTTGATGACATACATATATATATACATACATACTTTGATTAATTGTCGACTAGCTAAATGGGTGTTTGTCCGTTCAAATCCCTTGAGGGACAAGTTTTTTCTCTCTCGTGCCAAATTGATTTCTAAAATTACAACACATTTTCACTCTGATTTTCAAACGGGGTTTCGAAAATTACAATAGATTTGTAATCGATTTTGTAAACATTTGTAAACGCAAAGACATACTAAAAGAGGGCACGCAGGTGAAGAGACCAGGACGCATAAAAAATATAGAGAATGTAGAGTACTCTACAATATATACAAAATATTTAAAATACATTCATCACTCTGGACTAACAATCTTAGTTGTCTCCCAACACCGAGTTTATTGTTTGGCTAAAGTGTAGAATATGTCGGCATTTTTTTTTCTGTGATAGGGTTTTTTCTCTCTCCATTCTTATAATTAGCCTAAAATAGAGGCGGCAAAGCCAATTTGGACTAAATATCTCTAAAAATAATGAAAATTTTGAAGAAATATAAAGATGAATTTAACCATTATAATGGAGATGTGTATAATTGTTAATCAATCAATTCAGTCATTAGTGTCAGGCCAGACACGTTGTGGTTACTTCTGAGAGGTAACCTTCATGGGAATGATACTGAGGTGGATTCCCGTTTCCTTCCTCAGGAGGAGGCATCTCACAAAGAGTTAGATAATATTTTGCCATGAGGGGATTTGAACTCGAGTTTTTTTCAACTCAGAATTATAAGCTTAACTGCTTTATCCCCTCGGCTAATCGCCTCCTTCTTCTTCTTCTGTCCTCGCCATTATTAATCCCGCGGTGCGGGGTCGGCGAACCTTACCCTCTCCCTCCACTCTCCTCTATCCAATGCTGTTGTCTCCGACAGGCCAAGCTCGGTCATGTCTCTCTTGACCCGATGAAGCCAAGTCATCCTAGGTGCTCCTCTGCGTTGTCGTCCGAGGAGTCCCATATCGTACGCCGTCCTCGCCACGCCACTGCTCTCTTGGCGTACGACATGTCCAAACCAGCGGAGACGCCATTCGAGCATTTTGTCAGTGATTGGCTAATTGCCTCCTCATAATTGTTAATAAAACCAGCTTATAAAAAAATATTATAATAATAAAATTTTACAATTTTTGTTAATATCTTTATACAATTTTGTATCCCAATAACTGAAGATGGCCAAATAAATTCAGGCGTTCCGTCTTATTCTGGGAGTTTTATTGAACCTAGAGAATTCCAATATGGCTGATATCTCCATCGCTCCATTATAATCACTTCACAGCCACAACTTCAAAAGCAACGATGAATTTAACCTTTAAAGAAAATATTTTAACTTTTCGAGTTTTTTCTTGATCTATTGTATTTATCAGCTAAATAAACAGCAATAGAGCTATTTCAGTTTTGATTACTAGTAGAGGAAGAGGTGCAATCATGGAAGCTGCTGGTAATGTGGAAACGTGGCATGTAGGGCTTGAGAGGTGCTGTAATTTAAAGCTGATCGCATTGTGTTTCTTTAATAAGCCTGTAGGGGCCCCGACAGTCACCTCGTGCTTTATTGTTCGTGAAATAGTTGTTTGAAGTTTTTTAGATTTTTTAAACGTTTGAGTTAAGCTTTTAAAAAAATATTTAATCACTTATTCTACCCACCTATTTCTTAAAGCTTAGGCAATTATTGTTAAGCAAAAAATACACTAGAATTTGGTGCAATCAAGTAAATTTCTAGCTTACAAAAGGAAGTGTAATTTTAACCTCAGTTCAATATGGCGGTGCTGGTAATGTGGAAGCGCAACCCCTTTGGGTGAAACCAGCAGAAGGGGATGACGCCCTATGCATTTTTTGTGGAAAGGCTTTTTCAAACGATGTTCTGGGGAACTTTGGATTAAATGCTTGCTTTGTGAGCCTTGGTGCCATACTTTGTGCGCTGAGTGTTGCAAGTGAACATTTTATTGAAAACATTCAGTTCTTAAGCCTTGAGTATTTTTTATAATTTTTGTCGTATGAGCCAGGATCTCTTGACCGCTAGCACAAAAGGCGGAAACTCTACTACTGACCATTGCCCTAGGTCTACTTTTTGCTTTAGGCTATATATAAAAGTTATGCAAGCTCATACATATTTTCAAAAATATATAAAAACTCTTAATAATTCGAATTTTTTTTCTTTCATTTTGATAATTCAAAAACTCGAGTTTTTTGAATCGATAATTCGAATTTTTCTTGTGGTCCATTGAATTTCGAATTATTGAAAGTCGACTGAATTTACATACACTTTATCCACATTTCATATTATCATCAATACCATCACTATATATTATTATATCTTCATTTAACATCATCAACTTCCCCAACATGCCATTATTCATTCACTTCATTTTGAAATACTCTCGATATCTACTTTTAAAACTCAATATGCCTCTGGCCTCACGGATATGGTCGGGAATGGAGTTCCAAAATATTTATAGAGGATATAGAGAATGATCTATGTATAGCCGTTGTATGGATAGGTATCCATTCTTTTTTTTCTGGGTGAAGCGCTCTCATATAAGTATGTATAACAAACAAATTTTTTAATGATTTACATTCTATTCATTTTTTGAATTGTTGGTTAATTCTAGTAAAGTAGAAAGAAACTCCCTCATGCGTCAAAAGATAAGCACCGGCGGATTAAGATTTAGCGTCCTGATAGAAGTTTAATCAAGTCTCGGTTGAGTGCTCCCGACACTTTATCAGCCTCAACGAGGGGAATTCCCTGGGGAGCTATGCTGGTTGTTCCGAGTTGGAGCAACGGGAGCAGAGCGTCTTGCTGCAAATGATAAATTCCATTTAGTTAGTTATCGACTAAATGTGATATAAAAATATCTGCAAATCGTATCTCCGAGTTTAAGCCTAACCGGGTCCAAGCGGCTGCAAATCCGATCTCCGGGCTCTAAGACACGATTCTGTGTTCTTGTGCTTTTATTAGCCACCTTCTTAAGAAGATAAAGCTCTTTTATTTTGTTTATATATAAAAAAATAAACATATTTGATTGTTTTTATATAAGAGGATGAAAAAATCTTTATTGGAATTTTATTCGACCTTTGAACTAGCTATAAAAATTACCATTAAACATTGTTCATATTAAAAAAAGTAAAAAAGCAATAAATATAATATAAGTATATAATGGCCTGATTATAACATAGATTAATATGACACATCAATCAAATATTATTTATACTAATAAAGGAGACGAAATCCTTAAGAGGGACTGAATCAAGTCGACATCTCGTCGCCGCAGGGACATTGAGCAACGGACTGCGTCAAAGTATCCGCTATTCGATCCCAGTGCCTTTGGATGTTTCTAATGGACAGTCAGGGGCGGATTATAAGCAAGGCGCGCCCTAGGGCCCCGTCAAATATGGGGGCCCGCAAAATTGATTATCATATCAATTTTGATCGTGAAATAAAATTTCATTTCATTTTTATTAAAAAATTTATCAATTGACTTATGAAATTCAATAATGATTTTAATGTTTCCTGTAACATTTCTTCTCATATTAGGTGTAGCTATCAATTTTATGTAAAAAGACAAATAACATAATTCAATAGTCATTTTTGTTCCAAATATTAATTAATAGATATTATTTTTAACAAAGTATTAATTTAAATATTTGGGTATAAAAAAAAGAACTTATAATAAAAGAAAAATTAAATATCTATTGAGAGTTTTTTTAGATTAATATTGCTCAGGGGCCCACATCTTGTGGGTACGTGGATGGCGACCACGAGCTACCCTAGCTGGGACTGGCAGTACTTATTTTCTTTGCATGTCAGTCTCTTCCCTTCTTCAACCGTGCGACAGGCCGGCCCTTCCCAGTCGCAAAAACATATGAATAACTAATTCCGCCGACCCCGCATCGCGGGAATAATCAGACGAAGAAAGAAGGAATCTTTTAGATTAATACTTTGTTGATCACTTTCCATTAAAAAATCTTTTAAAATTTATTTTGTATTTTTTAAATAAAACATATAAATAATAAAAATTACGTTTTATATTTATAATATCTATTAATTAATTTCCAAAGACATTTTTGTTATCCGGAGCCTAATTTTTTTTCGGGCCTAGGGCCTTATATTGTCTTAATTCGCCACTGGGCACATTGCATGCATGTCCCTTCATGGGAGTATGCAGATAAAAACGAAAGGGGGGGGCATCTTTTCTAATACCTATTTTATTATTTTATTAAATGCCACAACCTAACTTGATGGCATCGCTCGTAGTTTTTATCTTCTTACCAATGGCTTGATTTTTCCGTTCTTTATTTATACTTTTTGTTTTTTACGTTTATTTCAAGTGTGGAAGAGGAAGGAGCTCTCAATAGAGAGCTGTCTCCCCTCCTTCCCCTTGGATACGCTCTTCAATGTATTGAATATGTTGCGATTGCATCGGGCTTTAATATTTTTGACAAAATGAATGCTAATTTAATAAATAGTGCATCTTAAAGAAACTGCACTATTTTTTTAAATTAAAGCTTAATTAAATTAATTTAATTAAATAAGTCTTTCCCCTCTATAGTCTATTAAGCAATTCCCAGTTGACGTATTTACTTTTGACATACAGTTTGTTTATTTATTTAACCAAAATATAATTTAAATCTATTTAGGCTAAAACTAGTTATTGCATTCTAAAAGGGGCATAGAATACGGAGCGGTATTTAATTGGATTGGACTCCAACTCCAACCAAGGCACGGTTCCGATCTATGCTTTTATAACTTCATTCGGATCAATTAATCATAAGCATTCAAAAATATTCATAGTTTAACTTAAATGAATGTAGGGTTTATTAAGTGATATATTATCACATGTTACGCTATTGTCAAGAAAGGGTGAGAGGAAGGAGTGAGGGGTGGGGGGAGGGATAATTGATTAAAGTAGTATTTGCTTCTCTAGATATATGTACGCTGGAATAAATTTAAGATTAATCTACAAAATTTGAGAAAAATGAACGTAAATATTCAGTGGCGTAGTGAGCTCAACTCGCGTCCGGGGCACAATACCTTTTTAGCCCCCCCCCCTCATTCGAAAACCATATAACCTTGATAATATTATATGTAAAATATACAAAATTATTATATTATACTGGCACTAAATTTAAAATATATTTTCCAGAAATCAATTATAATAAAAATTATCCAGCAAATTTTTGTTTTGCGGACAATTTGGCGCCCCTTTGTGAGTAGCGCCCGGGGCATGATGACCCCCCCTTACCCCCCCCCCTCGCTACGCCACTGTAAATATTTATTTTCTGGTTTATTATATTGAATAATATTAATTTTGAAAGTAACGTTTAAATTTTTTAATTTTTCTTTAATCTCAACAGAGAATAATTCTAATAACAGAGAGACGGAGGAGATATTGGCAATGTTTGAATATTTTTCACGCCAAGTGGGATTTGAACCTGAGTTGTCTAGCAGCTCTAGATTCTTAATCCGAAGCTTATCCGATTAGCCCAGAGCCCCCTCTTTTATTGAATTTAATTGACAATAGAAAAAGCTTGATTGCAAAATTTCATTCAGGGACGTATATAGAATTTTTTTTTCGGAGGGGCCCTCTCCCATACAAAAAAAATATTTTTAAAACACCGAATATCATGAGCCCCGAGCGGCCCGGGCCCTCTCAAAGACAAATTTTTTTTTTTACCTTTTTTTTTTAGTAAATTTTCTCCTTCATTCCCCCCCCCCCCTTCCCCCCAGCTGCGCATATCATTTGACTTATTTTTTGTTTACGAGTTTCATTGAAACATTTCGGGGGGAGGGGCCGGGCCCCCTACACCTCTAGTTTCATTTGAAATTATTTTTAATTAATTACTAATTATTTTATTTTGATTATGATGCTTAGGTAAATTAAAACTAAAAATACTAGGTGATATGTTTCAATATTTTGGTATAAACACTTGGTGCATCATTTTCAAAAGTGATTTGTGTGTCGAAATATGTTTTAAGTGTTTATAACATTACATTGAAACATATTCACCTAGTATTTTTAGTTTTAAATTACTTAATTAAATCATGTTTCAGCCAAATTCAAATTAAATTTAATATAATAATGGGGTAAAATTCGTACAATTTTATTCATATTTATTTACTTATCACCTAATATTTATTGTTCTATTGACTATATACACGTGTTGTTTTAAACACATTTAAGCCTATCGATATATTTTTACTAGTTTCATATTTTACTATTAAGAATTTGAACGATGATTTTTGTCAAATATTAATTATTATTGTCAAACGTTTTCTAGGCTAAAGCTCACACCATAAATGATTCAAACTCTTGTTGATTAATCTCTTTGGGTGCATTAGCATTGCTATTTATAAGCAGCCGGTGCCGCCCCGTGCCGCTAAATGCTGATAATAAGCTTTTAGACACGCTCGGGTGGACTGGGGGAGAGGAGAGACTGTGGGCCACATCAGGAGAGGATCGATGCCTACTCTGATGTATGACTAGGCACGAGCAGCGTCCATTAGGCGGTGAGCTTCGCACCCCCGCATTTGTATGCAGTAATATACTGAACAAAACGCATTTGTACCCGGACGACAAATAAAAATCGAACAGATTGATAAAGCTACCCTAATGGAACATTCATGTGTGTTGAGATATATAAAACGTTTTATCTAAGATTAGATATGGCCTCAATAATTTAATAATCAATTCGAACTTTAGTCTACAATTTTAAACCTATTTTTGGTTATTTCCTTGAATTATTTCTTTACCCTTGTATTTCATTCTTATTTTCAAACTTTTTTTCCAGTATCATATTTAAACTTTCTATCGTAGGCTCTTGTTGGAACATTATCATGATGAAGTGATAGTATCAGTCAAAATTGACTAATACAAATTAACTCAAAGTTTGGTGTTTCAAATTAATTTATTTATCAGCTCAAAAACTGAAGAGGAAGTTACTCAGAAACTTACGCGCGTTTCGATTTTTATGTTATCATCGGAAGAAGAAGTTTTTCAGTATCTAGAACGATTGATTACAATAATAAAGGATTTTTAGTTTCATTACCCGTCTGGGTTTATCGTCCATAGGGAACAAATACCCCTTAGGGCGACAGACTCTCCTAGTAGTGTATTTTGTTTATTTTAAGTGATGACATTCATAAGAAAAAGGAGAGGTTAGTGTTTAATGAGCGAGGACGGCGAGGAGGGGGTCGCTGGCCCACCTGTTCCTCCTGATAAAGAGGGAGAACAGTTTTATCAAATGGAGCCATTAAAAGTGTTTATGAAAATGTTACTCAAAGTCAGGTTACTGAAATGGAGACATCCGTTACTAAACCTGCTACAGATCCAGTTAACATGGACGATAGTGACTTCATTATGATTGATTTGAACTCAAAACGGTGTAGCAATTTTTATTTTTAATTATTTTGGACTGTTTAGGTTAAAAAGAAAATTTTACTATTTTGAGGCACTTGCCATTTTGGAAGAAATTGGATGTTTTATTAATTATTTCTTTTTCAAACATTTCTGTCAGAAACTGACACATCATCGAGGATACTTTGATGGGTTCTCTTTCATTTTCCATCAATTGGATTTTCATGAACTAGATAGATATTGATATGAATCTATCTGAGTTATCCTTCTATTTATTTTAAAGAAAGAATACATGAATTTTTGAAGTTTGAAGATCTCTCATTATCTGAAGATATTATTTACCATTTAATGTCTGGCACGTGCATGGTAGTCGGCCAAATCTCTAGGATCGCAATTCAGAAAAAAATTATTTTCTGATTCTTTCTCAAAGATCTTTGAAGAATTTTCCAAAAAAATATTATAGTAGACTAATCATACTTGTATAAATCACAACTTGATTAAAAAATGGATGACTCCGGAAAAGACATCAGTTATACTATGTGGGTTCTTGGACATAATGGGTTGAGAGCAGAGGCGATATTTGGAGGGGACTGGGGGAGGGGCAGTTGCCCTCCCCTCAAGGGCTCTGATCTTTTTTAAATTTTAAATTATTCCAAATAAAATATTTCAAAATATATCTACCGGCATATAAACCGTAAAAAATTAAGAACATTAATTAAATTAAATATCTTTTGGCCAAGGAAATACCTATTTGTATGTAAATTTGTAGCTTATTTTCACGCTTTAGTGTGGGGGGGGGGGTCCTAATATTAATATAATATTTCAACCTAGCTTCATGCTTTAAATTGAACACACACAAACAAACCAAGTTGCGAAAACTTCTTTTTTTGGACTCAGGGGACCTCAAAAAGTATATATCCGTCAAAATCTCGAAAGAATTTTTGAAATGAATCCAATACTTTCTCTCTATATATTAACATATAGGTGAGAGAAAGTAAAAAATAAACTGAGATAAAAGGAAAGAATCTTTGAAGATAAAAATATTGAAATTTATATGTATACTTATAAAAATTATTAAAATAGTAGAACTGACCAAATGATCAAGGTCAATTAATTGAAGAAAATTAATAAAAAATGTATCCCCTGTCTGACCACCGAGAATTCAACCAACCTCCGCTAATAAATCATTTTTCAGATAGTCATTAAAATGAAAACAATTTTTAATTAAAATTTGCAAGTAACGGACATGACAGTTAACTGTTGGTTCAGTTGAGTCGGAGCAAGTGCACAGTACCTGATAACGGCTGCAGAATAAGCAGTTGAAACGTTGTACAGTATTTATATATTTTTAATAAATATTTAATACAAAAATGTGGTCTATGATTAAAAATTCCCCTAATAACTACAAAATCTTTAATAAACACGAACCACTGAATCTTGGGAGATGATATTTATACCTTTGCTCAAAGTGACATGAGGCTATGTACAAGTATTTTAGCGCTTGTCTATTCACGAATGAACAAATAAATCTAAATTAATTAATGTATGCTCTGATTTCCCCCATCCAACAAGTGCTCACTGAATAAAGTTGCAATTGAGCCGGCAGCAAATGAAGGGTGTTAGCTTGGACGGGACTTTGTGAAACAAAAGCCACGATGAATATGTTAATGTTTAGCAACATTGAAAGGGCGGCCTGCCATTGAAATATCGCATGCGGCGACAGAAGCTCTTTTGGACACAACCCTTCGAGATCGAAATCCCCTTTCGAGATCGATGTCTTTTTCCCTGACGAGTTTTACTTAATAGTTTTATCTTGAATTGAATCGATGTTATGCATCAGATTCGTCCAATATATACTGTTAGTTTTGCATGATTTACTCAAATCCACTTGATATATATCAGCTTAGAATTTAAATCCCTCACATATAAATGAAACGTGACTTGAAACCCGGACTGGGGTGTCGGTAGAAATATATGCTGACGGAGGCAAAGCAAAATTACTGAAATCGACACTCTAGATATGAAACACATTTCAAAACTTTCTCTATCAGTGAAGATTATTAATTATAAAAAAAGGCTTAAACACATTTCCAACATGTGTAGTGCAAGCACTTTTAATTAATCGATTATTTTAGAGTACTGGGTATTTGCAAAGTCCAGGTAACCTCGATACTAACGG
>JAKCPI010024847.1:0-34731 GCA_023213315.1 Euborellia annulipes
TTATATAATAAGTAGTGTATACCATAATACAGTAAACTTTAATTTTTTTTTGTTTTGTTTATCTCGATATCTCGCGGCACCCCTTCACGCGGCACCTTGGGTGTCGGGGCACACCGGTTGGGAACCACTGCTTTAGAGTGAAACATTTTTTTTTTCAAAACAATTGTATTAGTTAAACCCAAGATCTCCAGACTATTTGATGTCTAGTCCAGAGTTCCGCAGGATGGGAAAAAAAGTTTCGAAAAAAATTTTTTCACGTTGAACTCTTGTACAAAATATGTAATATGCTACCCTCTCTTCTAGTGACGCCCGAGGCCCCAATTGTCTCGGTACGCCTTCTGGAAATAGCTAAACATTCCAACAATATTATTAATTAAAATTGCTATTTCTAATATTTTTACTGATAATAAAACCCATATAAATTTTCTTTAAGTTATTATAATAATTGAATAAATAAAAAATCATTTTGATCTTAATTTCATTATAAAATCTTTACATTTAGCTTCCTATTCTTTCCTTGGAAACACTTTGATGAACAGCCAATGCCAAGAATAGCTATCTGGCCCAAACCAGAAAAATCTCCCGGCTATTCGCTGCTCATATTTGTTTAATTAAGTTAAATCCGATTGACAACCAGTCGTTTCTGGAACTTTGTTTTCTCCCCCTCTTGGCTGGAAATAAATAACTTGTTTAATTTGGAATTCAACTTAAAACGTTTATTTTATCCCGATTTAATGAGAATGAATTAATTCTCTGTTTATTTAAAAATTACATATCAATGAACTTTGCTATTTACAATTTATTATCTAAAAATAAATAACTAAAATTCAAATAATCTAGAGTTAGTATACCCGTAGCGCAAGCAGGATTTAGGTCTAGGAGCCCCCTCCTAGGGGGGATTATGGAATTGTTTTAAGGATCTCTTCTTATTTGGCATTAGGGGTTAATAATATTTTAAAAAAAACGAAATTTTTTTTTATATTCTTTATAAAGTTTCTTTATTTATTATTTTAAATTTAATTTCTTATTTTTATTTTCAGGAAACGACACATATGACAAATCGCAAAGCAGAGTTAGCTTGGAGTCAAACGATAAGAAAAAAATTTAACAAACGCTGTATTTATTCTTAACGAAGTTACTTTAGATGATCGGGGCGCATTATTGTGTGGGATTAAATTCCGAAGGCCAGATATTAGAGGTATATAAATTATATTTTTTATATTTATATAATTAAAATGATTAAGCTGACAATTTTTTTTTTATCATTTAAATTCTTCTGAATTTTTGAGATTTTTCTCAGACAAAAAAAGAAATAGGTTATTTGTTATGCTAATCAAGTATTTTTGCCTGATACCCAACCGCCTATAGCCTTGAGGGTTTTTTCCATTAAACGCTCTAACAAAGAACACCTTGACTCAAACGGATCACTGCCAGGATTACAAATCGTTCATCCAAGAAGCATTGCTGTTAGCTTTTTTAGCTTTTGACAAATAAATATCTCATCAAGACCAAAGAGAGAAACTTTGATAATGTAAGGAAAACTAAAATACTTTATAATACCAATATATTAGAAAGAAAATATAATTAATGTCGTAATAATATTGTTAGCGTATTTTGAACGTTCTGCTTGGAAAGTGAGAAGGATAGTAAAAAATTAAAAATAGATTTTGAAGAAAATTCTAAATGATCGTTAATTCAATTGTGATAACTTCTCTTGCTATGTGTTGACGTGAGTCAAATACTTATCCCAGATAATGCGAGATTAGCACATCAATTTTCTTTTAATTTTCTCATAGCAAATTTAGTAATAATTTAAAATTTGAATTTAATAATTTAATAATAAAGGCAAAATTCTCCTTTCATAATATGTTTAGCTGCGGCATATTTGTTATTGGGGCAAAAGAAAGAAAACGGAGTTTTCAACATTACATTTTTTTAATTCCAAGTTTTTTCCGTTTTTGCAAGTGGGCAAAAAAGGTTGGGGACAGCTAAAATACGTTACTCTACTGTATTAAGATGATATATATATATGATCTAACGCGATATATTTCGGGCGATTAACCCATCTTCAGGAGTACATGTGAGGGGGGGGGGGGGGGGGGGGGGGGGGGGGGGGGGGGGGGGGGGGGGGGGGGGGGGGGGGGGGGGGGGGGGGGGGGGGGGGGGGGGGGGGGGGGGGGGGGGGGGGGGGGGGGGGGGGGGGGGGGGGGGGGGGGGGGGGGGGGGGGGGGGGGGGGGGGGGGGGGGGGTATTCTGGCATTGAGGGGAAGATTAATTTGCTAATCCACATTTTTCTTAAGGACTATTACTGACTCCGAAACGCGATCCATACTGAGAGGAGTTATCAATAAAACTGGGCCTGAGCATAACCTCGAACATCTGTTTTTAATTTACCATTCTTCTTACTTCATATTATTTACCGGACTGCCATTTTCTGTTTTAAGTAATTACGATAAAGCACACACACATTGTGACTTCTCAACTCTCTTTCTCTTCTTGTCTGGGGTTCCTAATTCGACTCCTGTCTCAAGTTAACAAACATTTATTTCACCTGAATTTTGGCCAACAATCATTTAGAAAATGAATAGGAATCCTTGTTAGATTCCGAATAAAACATTTAAAAACAAAATTAAAAACTCTCTTTAGGTCAAAACTTGGGCTTATTCTTTCATGTAAGTTTTACTGATTTGGATTTCACAGGAAGAGTTTTTTTGAAACGAGGGAATTTGAAACGGACTCGGGATGTAAAGCTTAATTGCTTTTTATCCCCTCGGGCAATCGCCTCAATTCTCAACTAGAAAATGTTATTGTTGTTCCGCATTACTTTAAGCACAAGATTTGAGACACTTGTTAGAAAATGTAACTTTATAATCAAATCATTGAATTATGTGAATTTTTCCTACTATTATATTGATATTCTATTTCCTTGGGTTATTCTACTTACTCTCTTAAGTTTTGGTTTCTATTCTGAAAGTGGTTTCTGTCCGGTTGTGAACAACGTTTGCGTTCAAGTGTTCTTTACTAGAGCTGTGAGAGTTCTCCATGAAATCTTACACATTTTATTTGTTTTAATTACTTAATACGAAGAGTAAGTGCGTTCCACTTCATCTGCATCAACAAAGTCCCATGACAGTTCCTAAATCTGAAGAAGATGCCATATATATATATATATCAGTATTTGCCTTGATCGAAGTGAGCATCGATAGAAGAAATTTCTAAGTACATGCTAAAATAGTTTTTCAAAAGCCTGGTGTGCCCATTTTCCTTTATTGATCCTAACTTCAGCCACATTTTGGACTGATAGCAACTATCTACTCTTGGATCATTTGAGTAAAAACTGTCATGTAATATTGAGAGTTAAGATAAATTGGAATTGCACTTTTTTTTTTTTATTCGATTTAAGGTCTTTTTCGGCATCGAAGGCTATTTTAGTCTCTATTTATTTCAAGGAATTGTACTTAAAAGAGAGTTCATATCTAGTGGGCAAGGGAGATTATATTTATATAATAATTACTAATCGTTTAAGTATCAAAAATAAGAAAACAAACTCTTCCTTAATTAAAAAGGAGGATAATTACATGAAAACAAAAATATCCAGATTTCATAAGTAATATAAAATTTACTATTTTTGGGTTTTATTTTAAACTTGACAAAAATCCCTTTTCACAATGTTACAATTTCTAATGGTCACTGGGTGAATGAGCTTCTCAAACCATACCATAATCATGTTTTTATTACTATACACAGGGGTAAGGGTCAAAATTAACCCCCTTCCCCCCATACGCTTTCTAATGTGAGTATTTCATTGTTTTTATAAAAGAAGATTGAAATTTTTATTGGGTATCTCTTCTTCATTTAAATTACAGAAGTTTCCATTAAAAATTTTTTAAATTAACAAACAATAAATCACATGAGAAAACGCACAGGGATTTAATATTAAACCTCTAACAATTTTCATTTTCTTAGAAAAAAAACTTGTCCTGATAATTCATATAAAATAATATTAGGTTGATTCATAATTATCAGCCGTTTATATTGAAGCGCTTTTTGTTGTCAAAAATTAACCTTTCATTTACTTTTTTTTTCAGAAAAATATCCTTCCCTGTTCAATTGATTAAAATGCGTGTCGAAAATCAATCATATTTGTCATATTATGATTTACCACTACGAAAAATGACAGAAGGCAGCACAGTCATTTCACGATATCAACGATCTTTTTGGCGAAAGAACAATAAGCTAAAGACAATATTGTTTTCCCGCTTCAAGTACCTCTTCCTGAGCTGGTATCACCAGACTTAAAGCGAAAAAACCACATTGTCTTTCGCTTATTGTTCCTTCGCCAAAAAAGATCGTTGAGACTGTGCTGCCTTCCATCCTTTCTCGCAATCTTCTTCTTCTTCTGTCCTCGCCTGATTATTCCCGCGGTGCGGGATTTTCGACTCGCATTTTCATCAACTGAACAGAGAAGAATATTTTTCTGAAAAAAAAAAAAATAAATAAATGAAAGATTAATTTTTGACAACAAAATAATCAATATAAATGGCGGATAATTATGAATCAACCTAATAGATCATTAGGACATCTTCGTGTATTTAATTGTTGGGAAAATATTTTTTTTTCTTTCTTTTTTATTAGCCTTGCTCAGTTAGTGAGTTTATTAATGATGTTTATTCAATGATTGTAAGCGACTATCACATATTAAATAATTATCCGGTCGAATTATATTCGTTTACAAGCTATATAATTGTATAAATAGATTAGTTAATAGAAAAATTATTGACCTAATTTCTTTTTCCAGGATAAAACATATGTAAGAATTAAAGACAAATATGCGGCTCTCTGGCCTTTCCTCGGTATTTGTGCTGAGGTATTTGTTCTCTGCGCCATTATCCTTATTTATGAAAAGAAACGCAATAAAGCCGAACTCGACGAATCAGATACGGATCAGAGCCCCGACCAGTAAGTAATATTTTATTAGTTATCTTTTGAACTTTGTCATTCTGATTAGAATGACTAATCGAGTAGACTAGGCACAAAGCTAGTTCAGGATAAGTAAATGAAAGGGTGACAAATCGAATGATTCAATGATTTGTTAATTCTTTATTATTAGTATAGTGTCTAATAAAATCCAAAACTCATCTCTATATGTACGTTGCTTAGAGAAAAAACGAAACAATTTTAATATAAAGGCCTACGAAAAGATTGTGTTTTCGTATAAATCTCTCGATCTTCCCATTTCGTAGCGAACTTGCTCATCTCGACCCCAAACAACTTCCGGGAATTGTCATTTTCAATTCAATCACCTTTCATATCGTAATACGATATATAACGGCTTATAACGTAATAGGCAGTATCAATTCTAATTCAGTAGAGCTACGAATATGAATGAGCTCACATGTCCTACGCCCGGAGCATAGATATGTTGAATCATTATAATACTACGTGAAATATTTTACTCTATAAAACGATCACAAATATGTCCCTCCCCTCTATTTCATTCCCCACTTGAGCTTCAATCTTTATTAATGAAATAAATAATCTTTGATCCTCTGATAAAATGATTTTCAATGTATATATATTTGTTATCTTATGCCCGTTTGCACCAACACATTTTAGATCTTAAATTCGTCTTACATCTTACAATTGAATTTGAAATCAGGAAGCCTACATCTCATAAATAATAACAATAAAATATATTTATTTCAAAAAAATATATATTCTTATTATTATTAGTTGAATAGGTAATATGCCAGATTTTTTTTTAGGTTCAAGGCGAACTTAAAATCTAAGATGAAATGGTGCAAATGGTCATTAATTAGTGTTTTCTACAATGCTTCCCATTTTTTAAAATGTCCACAATTGGACCATGTTATGCATGAAGGAACAAAGCGCCATTATGATCGAAATTGAGATAAGATCGTCATCTTTTAGGGAAAAAGATCTACCTCTTTATTTAAATTCATAACATTATTACTCTTTGTATAAAACAAGAAAAAAAAATCATTGCCATTGATTTTGTTTACAATTGTGCAAATGAAATACCCCCTATCTCAGTTTTAAGTTAATGGCGCTTGGTTCCTTCGTGCATAACATAGTCCAATTAAAATTTCAGGACCTGTAAGAATATACAAAGTTCACCGCTGAACGAACTTACATTGTTAGTTTGCGTGATTTTAACATGGGTTAAATAGAATAAATAATGTTAAACCATGAGCTTTATTTATATTAATAACTACTATCGGGCCAAAAGCAAATAACTCAAAATAGATCGAATTTCGGCCTTCCTTTTTTTGTGACAAAAAAAAATCTTTCCTGAGGGGGCTCCTGGTTAACATAACATAAATCTTTTTTTTTTTTTTTTTTTTTAAATATAAAATTAATTTCTCTTTTAATTTTGCTACAGATCTGAATAAAAACTACACAGAAATTTTCCATTTTATCAGAATCGTGAAATGAATATTTATATATTTTTTTAATCCTGAAATTTCATATACCACGGTGATTTTTTAAATGTATATATGTCTAATAAACATTGCAAATAATTTATTTTTATAAAATTTCATTTAAAATTAAAAATATATTTTAATCTATAAATTTTTTATTTTTTTATTTTATTTAGAATTATGCACATAGTGAAACGGAGAAAGGATTAAATAAAAAATGATTGTTACAAATGTCAATTTCACTCATAAATTGGTGCCAAAAAAGGATGTTTAATGATTAAGGCCGAGTCAAAAAAAAATTTCAAGACTTTTGGAAGCCATTAAGGTGGATTCACACCGGGACCTGACTTGACTTGAGTTGACATCTATTCTCGCACACCGACCTAAACGTCAGCCTTGTACGATTTTAATAAATTGCATTTAGCTGCCAAAAGTCTTGAAGTTTTTTATAGAGAGAGAAAGTATTGATATCATGTCAAAAATTCGATTTTGATAGATATACATGTTTTGAGGTCTCCTGGGTTCAAAAAAGTGGGTCCCGCAAATTGGTCTGTCTGTGTGTCTGCGTGTAGGATTTTTAGCATGAAAGAATTGAGCTACCGGATTGAAATTTTATATTTAAGTTAGGTATTATCCTCCCAGACACTCAAAATAAGCTTTTGAACAAAATCGGCCAAAAAGTACTACTACTTTAATGAAGTAATTTTTCAGTTTTTTCGATTTTCTCAAAATTCGCTCCAACGATTTTGATTAAAATTCAAAAATCAATTATTTTTACATGCTCTTTAAAATGTATATTCTAATTTTGAATCTTTTGAAGCACACTTTACTCTTGTTCTTCATAGGAAAGTTTTCAGATTTTTCAAATTCACTTTTCGGCTCTTCCTATAATAGATCCAATGTAAAATCCCTTTGTTTGTTTGCTTGTTAATTTCGATTTAAAGGGAGGTCCCCCTTGGAACTTTTTAAACATTAAAAAAATTTTTTTCCAATTGTGAAAATTTCTATTTAATTCTGAATCGCAACTTTTGTTGATTATTAACATTTGATTGAAATAAATAAGCTTCGAAAACTGAAAATAAATCTCCTGTCACTTCATATAGTACAGTGAGGGACAATATTAAGTTCCACCCTTGAGTTTACTACTTGTGATTATTTCATTGGTTTAAAAAAAATATTATATATTTTTTAATAGAAACTTTCATGGTTCAAACCTAGAAAATTTCCAATAAATATTTTCATTTTCTTTTATAAAAACAATGAAATAATCACAAGTAGAAAAGGCATAGGTGGGACTTAATATTGTCCCTCACTGTACATATATACAGCATCTTCAAAGCCCTAAAAGAAGAAAATTATCTTCTTTTTGTAAATGCATAAACACGATTATGAATAGAACACAATATTACAAAAAAATATTTTGTAAATATAAAAAAATTATTTGAATTACTAAAATAAAGAGTCCAACATTGTTAACATAATAAGTTTACATACATTTATATAATTCAAATAAGTAATACTTTTGGTTCTTTTTTTGCAGGAAAAATACTCCTGATCATGGAAAAGACTCGGTCCGACAGCGCAAGTGATGATCTGGTACGTCGGGTACTGATAGCGCATTAACTCACTGACATTCACATTAGACATCTAACACAGACCTCAACACAATTACACATCTCTTCATATATATATATATATATGTATAAATATATTATTATATATATTTATAAATATATATTGTTATTGACCGACCTATCGACTTCAAAACTACCTTAAAGCATCAATACACATATAAATATTATATATATAAAATATATATATATACAAACTGTTGAGAATTTGCGCGATTGAGTAAATTGTGCAAATTCAGAATGTAAATACGGGAAAAAAAAAAACAATCCGTGACCGATATGTGAACCTTACGCTTCTTTACTTTTAACTGACACAAAAAACATGCATCCTCACCATTGTACTTTCTCCGCCCTCTTTTGTCATTCCTTATACCCTTTATTATTATTTTTTTTAAAGAGTTTTTTCATAATTCATCAATGAAATATATTTATATGATCTGTCGTACCTCTGCACATGCGCACAATTATTTTGGCGGATGTCAATTAGCAGGTCATTAAATATTTATCATTAAAAAAAAAGCAAAATTATTAATTATATTAAAACTCTTCAAAGTGTGACTTAATTATTTTAATTTGAGAGTCGGTTTAAAAGATCACTTCATTCCTTGTTGTATGGTCTTTATAAAAACTCTAGGTATGTAAATTTTTATTTAGAGGGACCTGAAAACTTGTACTTACATTAATATATATATATATATAAATATATATATATATCCAGGAGATTTTCTGGTTTCGCTTTATATACAGGTCTTTCAAACTTGTGTGATAAATTTTACATATATTTAAAGTATGTAAAAGACCAAACAATGAGAATGGCAAATTCCAGAGATTCACCTTTTTATCCAGAATTTTCAGCTAAAACCTCATTTTTATCTTTAAAAACTAAAAAAAAAAAAACAAAAACAAAATCCTTCAATCATTCAACCAAATTTTATCCAACATAAATTCACCTTTAAATGTTGTTATTAGTTTTATTAAAAGTTAGATAAAGTATATACATATACATATATATTTTATTTATATAAATATATATCAATATGTATGTACTGATGTATAAAAAAAAATCATTGATCATTTTTTAAAAGAATATTGTAAAAATACTAACACTTTTTATGATGTAAATGATTTACAGTATTTCTTTAAAATTTAGATGTGTTGTTGTCTTTCCAAAAAAAAAAAAAAAATACAGCTTGTTATGAAGTTTTATATATAATATCGTTAGATTATTAAGCATCATAAAAAAATTGTTATATAGTGATGAAATTGTTTTTTTAAATCATATGAAATATATATATAATATATATATGTATAATATGTATATACATCTTTACATATATATATAATATGAGATATAAATATATTATAAACTCGTTGACGACTCAAAAAAAAAAAAAAAAAAATTTTCAATTCTTCATATTGTAGTTTGCTAAATATGCCTCTAAAAATTTAGCGACAAAAATACACAAATAGTACTTACAATTTAAAAATGCAAGTACTTAGTAAACTAGATAAAGTAATTTCGGATTTCTAAGTGATCGTTTAAAAATAATTCATTAACTGCGCAAATAAAAAAAAAAAAAACTCATTATAGAATTGCAATTCGCCCACATCCTTCTAATTATTACTAATAAAAAAAAAAGATCATGAATATATTATATACAAACACCATAATATTAGTTTTAAAAAAATTTAATTCAAACAAAGAAAAAAAATTAAAAAAAAATATATATATATATATACATAAAAATAAGAAAATAAAAACTATTCTTTATAAGGAGTGTGGTGTTTTTGTAGCCTTTGAAAAATTCAACAATTTGTTTACCCTAAAAAAAAAAAAATGTAAAAATATTATTCTTTATCAAAAATGAATAAATATTAGTTATAAAATGTTTTATTTTCAATTGACTTAGAAAAAGAAGATTCTAAAATTTTGATATAAGTTATTTTATTTTTTATTGGTTGATCTTCTTGATTCCTAAATCCGACCAATTGATACCTATTTATTTAAAAAAAAAAAATTATAAAAAATATTATTAATATATTATTATTATATATATATATTGCACATAGACTTTATTAAATTTTAATTTTATTTATTTAAAAAAAAAAAAAAATAAAAATAAAAAAAGGCCTTTAATACAGGATTTGCCATGGCTAATTTCTCAAGCAAATGCTTATAAAACGAGAGAAGATAGCCTTTTTTTATATGTATCTAACATAAGTATTTTCTTAATTTTAAGATTTTTCCCATTTTTCAAACTCTTACAAATTATGTATTTCAAATTAATTTGTACAAACCCATTTCAAAATCATGTGCCTTTTAAATATTAAAAATACTTATATCTTAAATAATAGTTTGTAAACTTTTCCAAACTCACACATTCCACCGTTTATTTTATTTTTTTGGAATATTTCCAATAACCTATAAATAAAAAATTACTGTTTCTAACTTACTCTTGAATAAAATTAGGTGACCTAAAAATATGAAAATTTTTATTTAATTAATTATTTTCATTTTCATTTTTATATATATATTTATTTATGGTGGAAAACCAGTAACCACTTGGAAATCATTTTTTGTTAAATTTGGTATTTTATACAAAACACCGTCGTCTATAAGCCAACCACTTCCACTTGGAGCGTATTTTATTACATGCACTAAAGAATCTCCGATGCATTGAGGCCTAAAAATAATTGACTTTTATTTTCTTTTTTTTTTTCATTTGTTAATTTTAAAATATAAATACCGCATCGCTAGTAATTTTCCAAACTTTCGTTTCTGATCCTCGGTGGCCTTTTTTGATAGTTGCGTTGACCGGACAAATTGTGTAGACTGATAAGGTCCTGAAGCCAGGCCTATTACACGAACACCAGTTTGATGCAAATGATATTCATTCTGTGAATTGAAAATATAATTCACAATTGTTAAAACAATCCCTTTTTAATAAGCCCAATGCATTGGAAATCCTATTCAAATGATATGGGGAACTTTGATTTTAAAATATTATCTATTTTGTTAAAATGTTAGAGAAAAAGAATGACTAAATTATAGTTTTAAGAAAAATCTGTCCTTTTTATGCTGATACATTAATTATTTTCATTGAATTCGTTTTTTTTTCGATATCTCTGTAATTTCGAATTGAATTAATTCCCTCAATTGCAATTATTTAGAATGATTTTATTAAGAAAATATTTTGAATTTAAAAAATGTTTTACGATAAGAAATTTTGTTCGAAAAAATTACTACAAGCCTACTTTAAACATCTTCACATTGTTTTCTTAATATAATCATTCTCCTCGTTACAATCTCTTACAAATATATTTTTTAAAACTAATTTCTTAGAAATTAATACCTATTTTTTTTTAAATCTAATTTATATATACATATCCTAGACTATTTAACTAACTCTTTAATTTAATGTTACAGAATTCCTCATTTTGAATCGAATTAATCCAACCAATCCGTCCTTCGTTTGAAATTTCCTCTGGAATGAAAGAATGATCTCCTTTGTTTGATCCTCTGAAAATTTATTTTTTTAAGGTATATCATTACTTCTTTTATCTTTTTAAATTTTAAAATTTATTAACTCGAAATATTAATTGAAAAGCAAATGAGGAAAGATCATAAAAGTTCAATCCTATATTATTTATTGACTAAAAAGAAAAAATATAAAATTGATTGGAAAGTATTGCTGGATATGAACGAGTTTGTTAATCTTATTTCCTAAGTGAAAAGTAGTTGAATGCTAACACGGGAATGTTGGACGATTAAATTTCAAAGAAGTAACCTATTCTCTTCTTTTACCAACCCAAGTTTTCGACCCCGAGGACACTAACTTAGGAGGAGCAGGGAGGAGGGAGGGAAGGCAAAAACCCCAAAATTTTAGGACTTTTCAGTTTTTATTTTGTTTTATATGTCTTAAACTAAGCATAATTTGTTCACCATAGTACAATACAAAATTGTAGAGTATTAAATTTGCTAAAATTTGGTTGATAAAAACGAATTTGTAGACCGAGATACGGCCGATCAAATTTAGACAAAGTTTCTCGAAATATAAAACAAATAGAAGCTGTATCTCGGGTAGTATTGGCTCTACAAATTCATTTCATCAACCAAATTTAATGCTCTACAACTTTGTATTGTACTATAGTGCAAAAAAATATGCTTAGTTTACGAGATAGAAGTGAAAAACTGAAAAAAGTTCTAAATTTTGAGGATTTTGCACTCCCCCGCCCCCTCCCCCAAGTTAGCACATGGTCCTCGAGGTCGACAACTTAGGAAACTCATCCTAAAGTACCCCCAAATAACTTGTAAAAATTTCTACAAACAAATGGTGACTCAACAGATTAATAAATAAATATTGTCTATATGTCCGGTGTTCATATTTTGATCCAATCCCTGTTTGTTTTATTATTTTTAATTTCTTGATTTTTTTTTGAAATCTGACGATCCAATAGTTCTGTCTCAGCATCCAACTACTTCTCACTTTAAGAAGGAATAATCGGAGATTGCAGCCTTTGGCATAGTTTTTATTTGCAGAACCATCAAAGGTTGCAATCTTCTTAATTAATTGTAAATAAATTATTTCCACAAAACGAACAAAAGTGAAAATGAAATTTTTCATTTTTATTCATTTAAACCAGTTACAATTTACTAATTATTTCGGATTGATTATGTTCTTGAGGAAAGCCCAAGTGTAAAAATATTTTTTTAATTTGATTTTAGGGTGCTTCGACATCAAAAGTCATTGGGCATTAAATATTATTTTGCTCACCTGAATATTGACTAGGAAAAGATTATGATCTTTCATCATTGCATTTATTTTAATATTCAGTTTATTATTCACTTTTTTGGATGGCCTATACACCTCTTTTTTTTAAAGAATAACGAACGTCCTATTTCTTGCAACTTTATTTTATCCTTTTCTCTTTAGTTGAAGTTTGTTAGAAGCCTGTAATTTAACAAGGATCAAAACAATTCAACCAGAGAACAAAAGGCTAAAATATAAGTTCTAAAGTTCATTATGAAACAGTGAGTTACTTAAACTGAACTCTAATTTTATCATTTATCCTTATTTATATTCAAATACCAAGATAATTCAGTGGAACAATACTATAAATTAAATAACTTTATCATTATTATCATAGTTAGAAATTATGCTTTTGTGGGGAAATATCCAAGACAAGCAACCACCTTTGAAGTTAATATAATCATAATTTCCATTCCTTTTTAATCTAAAATACTAATTTTTAATCAATAAAGCTCATTATTTCCTTATAATATTTATTCTTTTTAAAATAACTTAAAATTAACATCCTATATAATAAGAAGTAAGAAAAATAGAAAAGTTCCCCTTTCATATGACCTTTTTTTGTGCCTAAAGCATTCCCAATTCTGATTCTAATCTATGATTTGCTTTTTTTCCACATTGACTCATTTCCCTCTCCTCTCTGAGCATTTCTCTTGAGATAAAATAAAAAAAAATGTATAAAAGTAGTTGAAATTCTATACTGTAAATATATATATATGTATAAAATAATCCTTCCTAAATATTACTCAAACCTGTATTACTATGCTATAAAATTATGGAAAATATATTGATTACTTATATAATTCATAAAAATAATCTTTGAAAATGTTTTCTTTAATTATGGACGGTGTCGAATCAGGAATATCACCTTTGCTGGGAAATAGCTCACTAATAAGATAACAACGAATTCATGACATATATTTAAATAAAAATTTAACATACCCCTCATAATAACTAAATAAATAAATTTAAAAAAATATATAAGAAATTAGTATTCAAATATAGGACAGGTGGAAAAAAGGATAAATACTAGAAAAACGGTGAAATATTAATGATGTTATTCAAAAAAAAATTTATTGTAATAGGGGGATGTATGGCTTTAGAGTAGATTTTGAAAGAGATGAAAAAAACGAAGAAAATTCAGCAGCCCACGGCTAACATTTCGATCCTAGGTTTGGACATTTCAGAGCTGGGGCTGTGCCTTTTGACACAGCCCCATCGAATCGTTAGCCGTGGGCTGAATCTCAATAACGAAACCACATTGGGTGCATTTTCTTTTGTTTTTTTATCTCTTTCAACAAAAAAATTATTTTTTACATTATCTTATCTATAATAACAATTAATAAAGTATTGCAATCGTGTCAAAATTTTGTGGAAATGGACTTTTTGAGGGTCCCACAAAATAGCCCACCGGTGTGTGACCAAAATATCTGAAAGTCAAAAAGAGGCCGATTTATGTTAGTTTCCTCCTTGGCATGTAATACTAGGCTCTTGAATAAAATCGGCCAAAGTGTACTAGCTTTGATTTTCTCAAAATCATCTTTTTAACTATCTTGATTAAAATTCATAAATTAATTATTTTTTAGGCGCTATTTAAAATATATATATATATATATATATATATATATGCTTATTTTCTCCATCTAATTGTTTGAACACCACTTTACTCTTGTAGTTCATAGAAAAGTCATGCCAACAAAAAATTAATCAGGAACCCGAAGGAACTTTGCAGCCAGGAGATAAAATAAAAATATCTTTTATTTAATTTTTATTTGCCGACATTTCAAGGACAAATCAGGGCAAAAAATAAATATTTTTATTCCTAGGCTTTATTATAAATTTTAACTCTTGGGTTTACTATCACATCTTGGGATATATACTACCAGAAACTAAATATATGTCGAAATATATATGTATGATCTGTGGGCGAAACAAAAAAATCTGGTGGGCAGGGTACAGTGTGGGACAAAATTAAGTCCCACCCATGCGTTTTCTACTTGTGATTATTTCATTGTTTTTATAAAAGAAAATGAAAATCTTTATTGGAAATTTTCTAGGTTTTTATATATATATACTCTGTGGTTTTAGCCATCAAGGTTTCCATTAAAAAATTTATAATAATTTTTTAAAAACAAAGAAATAATTACAAGTAGAAAATGAATGGGTGGGACTTAATATTGTCGAGACACTGTACATCATACCACTTTCAATTACTGAAGGTAAGAGTAAGTTGTGTATGATCTTCCTGCTTATTTATTTATTCATAATACAGGCCTATTTAATTTTTGGAATAAAACAGCTTGTTAAACGTTTATAAAAAATTCAATTTTTAAAAATAAATATGTAAATTTGGCATTGTTTAAAAAAAACCGCCAATACGCTATAATCGACTGATTCCCGCCCTCCTATCAGGAAGATTTTTCAGTGATTTCGTTTCTCTGTAAAGTGCAAGTAAAAATACAGTTTAATTCTATACAAGATGATTATTTTAAGTGATTTCGTTTCAAATATTAATTTAAAACTAATAAACTATAAAATTATTGTGTATAATAAGAAAACTTTCAAAGTTTTTTCTTGGGATTCTCTTCATCAAAGACTATTCTAAAAAAGGTAATTTTTTTAATTTCTATCATAAAAACAATAATAAATATAAAATTTATTTTAAAATTTATATTAATTTAATATTTTACTCTTATTAATTCATTGAGCCCCCAAAAACATTAATAATTATTTTTTATATAAAGCCATAAAGTATTCTAAAAATAGATTTTCCAGTGACTCGATTGGCTTTAAGAATTTCGATTAATATTTGAAATTTTCTTTCTCGAATTTATACCAATCGTTTGACTAAATTATAAAAGTTTATTTTATATATACTGTAAATTCCTATTTTATTTTGAGATTTTTTTTTACAATGGAGTTTATTATAAAAAAGTAAGAACATGATCGTGTCAGATTCATTTCGAATTTAACGATATATTTAAAAAAATGGGCTTATTTAAATCACTTAGAATATATTTTATTATTTTATCTTTATATTTTAATCCTAATTTATACTTTCCGCTTTCTAGAAGTGATGGCCAACGCTAGCAGTCAAATGTCACTTGGGTAAAAGTTAACGCAGCAATCGTCTTTAATGTAAGTCATTAACTAATTATTTAACAAAATCAAAAACAAACTATAGATGTTTAAATAATAAATATTCGGAATATTTATAATACTAAAAAAATGAACAAAAAAGTAATCTTTTAAGTTGGTATGGTATTATCTTTTTTTTTTTTTTAATATATTTAAATAAAAGCAGTATTTTTATCACACTCCTAACATAAAGCATTAAAAATGTATCCAGTATTTATATATTCAATAAATTCAAATGCAACTATCACTTGGGATGATTCGCCAACCCTTTGGGACAATTCATCTCTCATCATCTACTGTTTGTTTTTGATTGTACGCCCTAGTCTTATGACATTTTTGACATCTCTAATTGCCCCTAAACTTTTACTTCTCTTCCAAAATAGAAGTGATTTATATCTATTTTTTATTGAATTTATCTTTCTTGTGATAACCGAAGTGTGCTTTTTAACAGTATTTTCAAAACTATCGATTTTTGTTGAAATCTTGGTGATATTAATATGTATATATTTTTTGTATTATTCATATTATTTTCCATATACATTAGATTTAGATAAATTATTAAATGTTTCTATTAATGATGTTCATAGAAGTTATATTACTAAAACTAAAGCAATGACAAATTTTATAACAAGTATAGCAATTCTGGCTGTGGATTTTCAAATTTTTCCACTTCATATGGGAAAAACTGAAGAATTTGGCTATTCTTTAATGGATACTGGTGTTGGATTTTTTGTGATTATCAATGGAATTACAAGTTATGAAACTAGAGAAAATTTTAAGCCGAATTTTATTAAAGCCAATGTCCAAAGTTGTATATCAAGTTTACCACTTCTAGTTATTGGACTTTTGCGTGCGATTTCTGTTTATTTATTAAACTATTCTGTTAATGTACACGAGTACGGAGTACATTGGAATTTTTTCTCACATTAAGCTGCGTTAAAATAATTGGAACGTTACTTTTAAGTATAATACATCCAAAATTTTCAATGTTATTGTCAATTATAGTTATTTTAATACATGAATATTTCCTACAGCAAGGTTTACTTGAATGGATTTTTTCAAATTCACCTAGAAATGATTTTTTTCTAGTAATAGAGAGGGAATAATTTCTACCACTGGATATATCGCCATATATCTGATGTCGGTGGGATACGGAAGATTTATTAAATGTAAAGGAGAGACTTTATTGAAAAATATGTACTTATTATACAAACAAATTATAGTAAATATTGTTTTTTGGTTTCTAGTTTTTTCAACAGTAAATACATTTCAAAGTTCCCGTAGAGTAGCTAATTTAGGATATTTTCTATGGATGAATGCTCTTTGTTATACTCTTATGACTTTAATGTTTATTATTGAATTGATTTTATTTTCTATTAATACAAGTTTACTTCAACAGCAAAAAACACATTCTCACACCCCGACAGTAATTACCCCAATAATTCACGAAGCTATTAATTTTAACGGGTTGGCTTTTTTTCTAGTAGCAAATTTATTAACTGGTTTTGTAAATATGGCAATCAGGACTAAAAAATGTAATCCTTTAAACAGTCTGTTAATTCTTTTTACTTATATGTTCATTAATTGTATTATTGTCTTTTGGCTATATAAAAAAAACATTAGAATAAAATTTACTTTATAACTGTCTTCCATTATAAACATTTCATCTTAAATTTTTTAAATGTGTTTTTTACTTGTGAAGTTTTTGTAATTTTATGCTTTCTAATTTGCATTTATGTTTAAAAACTTGAGTTTTGTTCATAATCCTAGTCTGATTATATATATAATATATATTCTATATACAAGCTTTAAACAATTGTTAAAATTATTAATGAAAATTTAAAAGTGATAATATATTTTCTTAATACTTTTAATTAAGAATTATATTTTTTACAAAAAAAAAAACTTTTTTTTTAATTTCCCCTCCCCGTGGCCGACAAGTAATTTTTTTTGTCAAATGTCAATATTAATAAACTTAAAGTCAAGGGGCACGGATCGCAAATAGATGAATATTTATTTAAATTATTGGTATACCAAATGGTATAAATAAATATGCCTGGACCCTAATATACATTATATATCGTAATTTAATAAGCATCGTCAGTTTATATGGCCTAAGATGCCGAAATCTTAAAAAAAAAAACAATTTTATTTTTCATCAAATTTTATTTTAATTATTATAAATATAATTCTAATTAATAATCTAAATATATATTTATATAAATCTAATTTTGACAAAAATTAACAAAATAACTCAACTCATTCCATTATAGGAACCGACCGAAGTTTCTGTTTCGGCCAGTTTCTGCCAAAAATCCTGGTTTTGGTTTCGGCCAAAAACCAGCCGAAACCTCAGTTTGAAAAGATAGGAGGAGACTCGCACACACACAAAAAAAAAAAAAAAAAAACTTCGAATTGAGATTTACACTCAAAAAAAGAGCAGAGGGAAAATAATAAAAAATATCAAAATCAGCCAAAAAGTACTAGTACTTTACTGATTCAGTTTTCAGTTTGTTTTGATTTTCTCAAAATTCGCTCTAACGATTTTGTTTAAAATTCATAAATCAATTATTTTTTTAGATGCTCTTTAAAATGTATATTCTCATTTTGCCCTTGAAATCTTCTGAAGCACACTAGACTTTTTCTCACACACACATTCACACAGTGTTTTTGACAACTCAGGCCATATAAGACTTTTACGATATCCGTTATTGATTAATATACATATATGGGGTCCAGGCAACACACTAGTCTTGTATTTCATAGGAGAAATGGTTGCCATGGTAACAAAAAAATAAATAATCAATTAGGTAGAATGAATGAGCAAGCAGCTAGTTATATTTCAATTTATTAATAAACCAGGGCCGACGTTTCGGTCACATATGGGTCATTCATTCTCTATCCATGGTATGATAATAATAATTGAGGCATTATCATGATTAAGCTAAGTATAATTGTGTATGCCCACTATAACTTGGCGAGGATTATATGTATTTTCAGACATTAACCTGGCCATGAAGATGGTACCATATGTGACCGAAACGTCGGCCCTGGTTTGATAATAAATTGAAATCTAACTAGCTGCTTGGTCATTCATTCTACCTAATTGATTATCAACACTCAGTTATATACCTCCTTCAAAAAAAATAAATATTTACCCATGTTTATAAATTTTACACCTTGACCAGCGGAAACTAAATACAGTATATCTCGACACAAAAAAATCTGGTGCAACCAGTCCATCTGTATTTAATTAAATTCCCCATTTAAAACTTTTTTATAATAATTATATTCTTTCTATAATAATTTTGATCGTTGCCATTTATCTATTAGTATAGGCTTCCAACCCTCCCCCCCCCCTCCCCCACTCTCGGAGCCTCTGGCCATTCGCTGGGTCAAGAGCCGGGGATCGAGTCTAATCGTTAAAACTGTTAATCTTTAAAAAAATCATTGAAATTATGAACAAATGTTTTTAATTTCTTTTAAATACATCATGTATCAACCTACGGTTATTAGTGCGATTAGATAACAGAAATCTAAGGGATTAGAAATTTGCCATGTGTTTCAAATCATAAAATTCTATTATTATTCGGAGAGAAATTGCTGTTGATTTTCGAAATAGGAAGTCCAGGAGCACTAGCGTAACGTTTTTTAGCTGGGCCCCCCGCAAATTTTATTTCGGGCCCCATTATTAGACCATACAAAAAATATTTTTAAAATACCGTATATCCCTGAACCCTGAGAGCCCCGGGCCCATTCAAAGAGAAATTTTCATTATTTTTTTTCGTTTTTACCGGAGTTCTGAGGGCACCAGGCCCTCTCAAAGAAAAATTTTCATTATTTTTTACCGTTTTTATTGGAGCCCTGAGGGCCTCGGGCCCTCTCAAAGAGAAATTTTCACTATTTTTTTTTATCTAAATTTTTCCGTGTTTATCGGAGCTACAGTTTTTTAGCCCGGCCTTGCCCGAGGGCCCCCAAGGTCCGGGGCCCCCGCATCGCGGGGTCTGCGGGGGCGTACGTTACGCCACTGTCCAGGAGCAGCAAATAAGATAGTAATATTCAATGAATACCACGATCGGACTTAACAACTCATACATGTAGATATATTTAACAAATTTGTGAGTATGTTTATTTGTTGCTGGGCCAAACGCCCCATGGCCACTGTAAACTTGCATATATTAGGATTGTGAGTATTTTTTGATGTTGGTCGAGGGTCCGGTGGCATGGTGCAAAGGGTAGCACACATGCCACGGAAAGGCTGGAGATCTTGGGTTCGATTTCTGGGAACCATAGGGCGTATAATAAATATACTCACAAATATGTTAAATAATAAAATAGCCTTCGGCTTTGACATCCAAAGGCTATTTTATTATTTGCTGCTCCTGATTTTAATTAAAATTAGGGTTGATTGTCAAATTTTCGAATAAATCCATCCGTCAACGCAAAGTAAGATTTTTTTATCTTTTGTCTTTCATTTATTTAATTTTTTTATTAGTTTTTAAAGTCAATTTTTGACTAGGATCAATTTTAGTTTATACAGATAAAAAAATATCTAAATCAAATATTTAATTTTGGTTTAGATAAAATATATTATGTAATCCCTACATTGCCTCAAAAATCGAGAAACAAAAAATATATTAATTGGTTAAATTATTATCGATCTAATTTCCCCAGAGGGGGAATGACATCTTTTCCTCCCCCTTTATAAAGATATATTCCACTGATATCAACATAGAGCCGGAACTGGGGGGGGGGGGGCAAGGGCACATCCCCCCCCCCCCCCCCTGGCATCCTATAGGGGGGGGCAGAGGGGGGCAAAATTTCTTCTTTTATTTCATTTATTTTTAAAAATGATATATTTTTACTTTTGAGAAGTAAAATCTTCTAAACTAAGAAAAATTAAAAGAGTAAGAAATTCATTTTTTTCCAAATTTTTGATAAAATCACTATCAAATTTTTTAAAATTTTGATTTTATTTAAAATTTTATAGTAGATTTGTTTTTGTTTTATACTATTTGAACATATTAAATTATTTTAATTTTCTAAAAAAATTTTTTTGCCCCCCCCCCCCCCTGATTAAAATTCGTTCCGGCGCCCCTGGATATCAAAGTCTATTCCCATCACATATTATTCATCTTTCCTCAATTGAGACTTTGAAAATTTTCTTAAATTAAAATTTCTATGACCTATTTCTTATTTTCAAAGATTATTTTTTAAACCACTTCCTTATTCCAAGGCTTAATACCACAATTTCCTTTCGTATAATAGATATTTTGACTAGTAATTCAATATCCTAGTTTATCTGAGTGAACAAGCCATCATTTAATAATAAAATGAATTAGCATTCACCCACCCCGAGTGCCATACTGAAGTAGAGTACGGAATGGCAGAGTGCGCTATAAACGGGTGCCGTTGGCATCGGATAGAACGCCAAGCCTGCGTTGTTCACGATCACACCACTCCGCATATGTTTCAGAGCCAGCAGATTGCTACGGATTAATCCACCCTAGACAGAGAACACACACATACATATGGGGGTTCAATTTACACCAACGAACAACGCCAATATAATCTAACAACATTTCATTTTGATCTCTAATTAGAACAAGAGTGTGAAAAGACAATTTGAGAAATTGTTCAAAATTTTCCCCTTAAAAAAAAAAAAAAGAGTTTAAAATTAATTAAATTACACAAAAGGGAATTGTCGTTGTATTATCGGTATTATTCAGGCGCTGGGGCGTAGCTCGAGGGGATTTGGACAAAGCCAAGCAAAAAACAAATTTAGCTTAGCTGCTTAACTGAGAGCAAAGAGAAAGAAACGCCAATGGACAATGACATTCCAAAGTGTAATAGGTTTTGGCATAGTCTTATCTATCCCAAAATATGTCCCAAAAATATCCTGCTGATTTTTCAAAAAAAATAAAAATCAGAATAGACATGTGTTTATTAAAGCTTTTGTGGTTGAATTATTGATATTATTATTTATTTTTTTAAAGTGAAACTTTATATATTTATGTAAAATGGGATGGCCAAGAAGCCAAATAAAAAAAAAAAAGTGAAACTTTATTTTGATTGACACAAATTTTTTTCGTTTCTCTATCAGCATGTCGCGTTACAAGCCGTGACGTCAAAGGCCGTGACGCTACAAGTTATGACGTCACTTGTGACGACAAAAATAGAAAAGTTGAAATTTAATATATATGACGAATTATAAAAAAATAATTGTGATATTTAATTTTTTAATTTTTAAAATAATTTAAAATGATTCAAATACTAAATAAATATTTTTCTCAGTTTTTAATTTAACATACGCCAATTGATTTCCCATTATCATTCCCATTTTCCAATTATTAAATTAAGATTAAAAACGCGATTTTAATACCCTTAATTGAATAATTTTCTGAAAATTTTCAGTTAAAAGCTTTCGATCCGAAAAAAATTTCACTTGCATCGTGGTTTCATAAAACGACACAATGATTTTTTTTAAGGTCTTTTTCGGCATCTAAGCCATTTAGACCCCATCCCTATTTATTTCAAATGATTTGTAGTCAAATCAAATGAAATAAATTTTTCTCACTTGGGACGGGAAGCGAACCCGGGACTCCGGTGCGAGAGGCTAATGTCTTCCCACTGAGCCACAGCTCCCGGGCGATAATATTATTATTACGGGAATTTTTAATTATAGACCACATTTTTGTGTTCATTATTTATTAAAAATATATAAATACTGTATACTGTCGGAGCAAGTGCACAGTACTTGAAAACGGCTGCAGAATAAGCAGTCGAAATGTTGTACAGTATTTATATACAATAATGAATACAAAAGTGTGGCCTATAATTAAAAATTTCCCTAATAACAGTATAGAAATTATGATTCCCGAGATAGGCAGTTATTAGCGCCCCCCCCCCCCTTGATATAATATGCCCCACTAAGTTCATATCTAGGCCTATTTATTTTTTGAAATTAAAAAGCTGAAATATATAGAAATTTTTCTAGAGGGTATACTAGTAAATATTATTTTTAACAGGGTTGTCCAACTCCGGTAGACCGAGGGCAATAAACATATACTATCCGCGGGCTGCATGCAAGAGCGGATCCAGAGGTGTTTCTCGGGGGGAAGGGGGGGAATCTGGTGTGACTGGTCGCACAGCACACTATTTTTTCTTAATTTCGGTAATTTAAAGGCGAATGTGCCAGAATATAAATACAAATCTAATTTTTAAGTATTAATATTTAAAATTTTACATTAAAAATAAATTTTTTTGCGAAAAAAAGGGTAATTACCTTTTTACCCCCCCTCCCCTTGTATCCGCCCTTGGCTGCAAGTATACAATTTTAGATTGTTTCTTCTTAGATCAAAAATAATTTCCCAAGCTTTTTTTTTAAATTAATATTCGAGGCCAGCAAAAAACTCGTACAAAAAATCTTTATAATCTTTATAGACTCTGTCTCTATTTATTTCAATTGATTGGTATCCAATTCAATTAAAATAAATTTTTCGTCTGGGACGGTATGCGAACTCATGACTTAGCATTTAATGCTCTACCTCTGAGCCATAGAGCAACCCTGCTACTCAATTTAATAAAATATCTTATTTTCATAAGATTTTTACACTTTATTTTACACATGGAAAGTAATACCTATAGAAAAATTTAACTATTTGGGGATATAGTAAAAAAATAAGATTATTAAAGCATGGTGGACTGGATAAAAATGTTTTTTGGGTTGCATACAGCCCGCGGGCAGTTGTTGAACAGCCCTGATTTATTGAATTATAGACTACAAAATATTTATTTACTAGATTAAGGTTAATACTTGTCTGCCAATGTTCATCACTCATACTTTGTACGTTGTAAAATATTATATCCGGACTTCCATGACACATTCTGGTATCATTATAGAGCACTGAAACAAAAACGACAACATATTAATTATCGGGGTTGTAACAAATACAGTCAATAGAACAAAATACTGTAAAAAACTAGATTATCTGAACAAATGGGGATCAGGTGTCGTCAATATAATCGAGTACAAATTTAAAAAAAAATCGTTCGATAGAGCTAAAGAGCGACAGTATAAGTCGAGTGTCAACTGTAATATAATTTTAAACTAAAAAGAAAAAAAATTTAGATTTTGTTCTTCCATATTTAAACTTTCAACTACTAATTACAAATATAAATTCTATTCAAAAAATGACAGGCTTATCTATAGGCGTATAAAATATTATTATCAATTAAAAAAAAAAAAAAATTGTATAAAGAAAAAGTAATACTATAGAAAATATTTTTTATTTGGCTAATCAAGAAGCTAAACGAAATTAAATGTAATAGGCCTAATTTCAGGATGTTGTTATTAAGAAGGATTATTCACTAAATTAATCAAAGCAAAGAAAAAAATTCTTTATACATATGTCCGGAAACACGATAAGCTTATCGGCCATTTTTAAATAAAAAAATTTTTGACCTGGATCCAATACTTTCTCTCTATATATAATATTAACATATATGGACCCTGTTACGCATTAGTGTGTCAAGCGCCAGCTACCGAGTTTTGAGAAAATTAACATTAAAGTTTTTTGTTTTCATTGGATTATATATAATTTTTTTTTGTCAATTGTGCAAGTAACATTAAATATAAATTTTTTTAGGACATATTTCATAAAAAATACTATTAATTATAGTATTTTAAACAATATTCCTTGCTTCACTCAATTTTTAATTTTTTGGCGCTTGACACACTAATGCATAACAGGGTCCATATAGAGGTAAGAGAAAGTAATAAATAAATAGGATTTGGTGCTGTGAATGTATATGATTTAAATTAGGGCAGGTTCAGCCAAATAAAAAGCCGCCTCTATATGCTTCTCGACTCCGGAGACGTTTAGAGATAGATTTAATGTCCCATCTTCAGTCCGTATCGAAATATTATATAGTTATACTAATAAATATCATTTCAAATTTAAATGTAGGCCTACATATGTTTTACCTTTAATGACCACCTTTATCCTATATTTCGATATATGCTGAAGATGAGACTTTTATCTTGAAACGTCACCAGAGTCGAGAATCATATAAAGGCTTTTTATTTTCAGAACTAAAATTTCATATTTCTGTTGTGTGTTTAATGATTTTTCTTTCTTTCTAAATTTCCTTCGTCAGTCTTTTTCAATAGTCTAACTTACTTTCTACATGTAGATCATTCAATACATCTGCTGAATGATAAGAACACCGATTATTCCCATACTTGTTGCACAATTTCGCTGCTACCGATTGCCCTCCTTCCTGTTGCCAAATTTTATTAGCGAAGCCTGTAAGCACAACATGCTGAAAAAAAAAATCAATTGAGTTTTTTTCAAGACATCTTTTAATATTTCTTTTTATTTCTGGATATTTTTCTACCAGAATTTTGATATCTATTAATACTACTATCATATTCATTCTTAGATAAAATTTTTATCCATTCTCTTTATGGATTCGCTTTTTTATATATTCACATCTAATGAGCAAGAGAACGAGTTTTCCAAACTAACACTGGCATTTTCCTACCCCCACCGAGATATCTCAATTTCTCACCCTGTTCCAATCATCAAGAATCAGAACCCATGCAAAGTTAATGAGATCTACTATGCTTCAATTTTGCTTTTAACTTTTATCCTACCATTTAATACCCTGAGTTCGTTAGTGGGATTAGAAAACAAAAGCCCTCAACGGACATTTTATTTTTCTTTAAAAAAAAAAGAGAAATTCCCTTTTTTAAATTGAGTTTATGTTTATTATTAAGCATTTATTGCCCGCAATTCATATTTTCTCCTAATATATATATTTTCAGGGACTTGACCTTAAAAGGGTCGAAAAAGCAATAAACACTCTCTTTAATAAATATGTGAAAAAATTTTGTTTGAAATTCAAACAGGAAGTTAGAGAGGTAGATGACCCAAGGGACGAATGACCATAAAAGATTTTTGTCTTAAAAACTTACCCTGCATCCTGCGGCCAAAAGGGCGCTAGCTGCCGCCTGGCCAACCTTTGTTTGGCCTCCGGTTACAATGGCCACTTTACAAACAGGGTCCATCCACACTTTCCTCGATGGTGGTAATCTATTAAAATCATTTATTTAGATTATTAAATAAAAAATAATCCGGAAGGGATCAAAATAATGGTAGTGTTATTTTACATTAGCTTAGCCCCTTCTGATTCGGCAACCATTAATGACACTAATCATTCTGTATGCCTAAGTCGCAGGGGACTCCATAAGCGAATGGAAATGCTTATTACTTTTTTTTTTTTCTCTTGAGCTAGTAAATATAAATCCAAATAATAAATAACCCAACAGCTAGCTCTAACTTATATTATACTATTAAACGACCAATATACGATTACGTTTATTTGTTTGTTTATAAGCACATCAGTTCTCAAAAACGGCTATAACGATTTTTTTTTTTCAAATTTTAAATATACACTATTTCCTGTACCAATCCAAATTTTTTTTGAAATTGCGCTAGATCTCACCTTTGGGGGAAATTCGGGTACTAGTACTTTACTGATGTACTTTTTTAGTTTTTCCCACTTTTCTCGAAATGTGATTTGTTTCAAATTTTAAATAGGCCTATTTCCTATTTGCGGTATACAAAACAAACTACGTTTGATTTTGTATTTGGGAAAGCCCGACTACTAGTACTTTACTGATATACTTTTTTTGATTTTTCTTGATCCACTTTTTTCAAAATACGCTTTAACGATTTTTTTTTTTAATTTTAAATATTTACTATTGTCGGTATAGAAAACAAATTGAGCTTTGTCTCGTCTTTGGGAAATACTAGTTAGTACTTTATTGATGTACTTTTCTAAATTTTTCCAATGATATAAAAAAAAGACCGAGCTCCAGCTCGGTCTACCCGAAACTAATATAATTTGGGAAATTTTACCTATATTTTTCCATATAAAATTACAATACTTTGTAAACGAGAGAGTAAAAAAATTATTTCTTTAAATTTACAGTGCTTCAGTGTTATGGTTGTTAAAAGAATCACTCACTTTGATTATCACAGAACACAACTTTCAATTACGGAAGCTAATAGAAAGTTGTGTCCTTCCTTAAAAATATATAATCATATAACGCCCCTCCCCCGTCATTTTATACAATAATACAAACACAAACATTTTATTGCTAAAATTTATATAAACATATTTTTTTTATTTTTAAAACTCTAGCAATCATTTGGAAAATTGCTCGCTTTGACTAATATTCGTGCCTCCCCTTAGACAGTTTGGAAAACGCTGCTTTAGGCACTGACTGTACTAAATCAAGACTGAAACCAAAACTCTAGGAAAATTCGCTAATCACTTTAAAAAATCTAATTAGAGAAAAAATAAATAAAAAGCTTTGAAATTTATTTGATTATTTAAAAGATTTTTATTTGACTAAATTTTCTACTTTGAAATATATTATTACAAAGAATTTGTCCGAAAGTCATTCTAAAGTTACCAATTATTGATGTTTGTATTGAGGAAATGTGATCTCATGCTAGGTCACCAACTCGATTTTGACATTTACTACTGCTCAATTGATTTTGACATTCGACTAATGATGAAAAAGAGACGAGGTCTCTTCCTTTTCCCCTTTGTTTTACCTACCCCTCATTTGTTCCAATTCCAAATCCGAAATCCCCTTTACATGAAGATGGTGTAGTTGATTCATGTCGTTTCTGGAGAAATTCTTTTTCCAACCTGCATAAATTTTTAAAAATTATTTTATTATAATTTACATTATTAAAATTACTTACTTTAATAGGGTCCTTTTAAAAAAACATCGGTGCATTTTTCCAAGTACATATCGGCTTCTTTATTTATAGATATTTGTAGTTTATTTATAAACATAAGTTGTTAGGGAGGATTAAATAAATAAAAGATTTTTGTTCCTGTTCCTTGGGACACGAGTTCTTTATTTTAAATTTAATTCGCAGCTTCTATCCAAAGGCCGTTTTGATACATTATATGGACCCTGTTATGCATTAGCGTGTCAAGCGCCAAAAAAAAATTAAAAATTGAGTTAAGCACGGAATATTGTTTTAAATGCTATAATTAATAGTATTTTTTTATGAAATATGTCCTAAAAAAATTTATATTTAATGTTATGGTACTTGCACAATTGACAAAAAAAAAAAAAAAATTATATAGTCTATAATCCAATTAAAACAAAAAACTTCAATGTTAATTTTCTCAAAACTCAGTAGCTGGCGCTTGAAACACTAATGCGTAACACGGTCCATTTATACTATATATTTTTTTAATTTTACCCTTTCGGCTGCTGAGGCCAGTCGTTATAGTATTCTTATACGGTATACACCGGTATTTTAAATATCTTGTACCGGAGACGTTCCACATGGTGATTCCCCCGGGCCACCCACCTGAGGTTTCTCCGCTCTTGGTATTGCTTGTCGGCTTGTTGCTCAATCCGTACCCAGGCCCCGGCATGTTTTTTTTTTTTTTTTTAATTCTCACTACAGAGGCCAATAATTAATACCGATATCTGCCGGGGGTCGTTCCACATCCTTGTTTTCGGGGCCACCCAATCGTGCTCTGGCATTGCTTAACAGCAACGATTTGGTGTCCGGCCTAAAATTATTTAAATAATAACATTAATAAAGGAGTAGAAGTTAGAGTTTTAAAAAGTATCATCAGCCAAGCGCAGCGAAATTTCGGGTGGGTGACACCTAGAAATCAGCGTGTGGAACGTTCTCCGGTAGACATAGGTGTAATATACAATAATTTATAAAAAAATAAACTATCATCCAAATCGCACCCGCTCTCCATATCACCAAAAGCTTAGAGATATTAACAATGTAAAGCATTTATCTTTTTCTATCAGCTCATCCCTCTGGGATCTTTTATATATATTTTGTTCAATTTATTATTTTGATTTATATGATTTGACATATAATATTAGTACGCCTACAAAGTGATATAAACAAGTATTAGTTAAAACGACACTCTCATAAAACCACTTTCTCTGTTAGCAATTATAAATTGAAAAATAATATATGTAAATTATTTTCTCTTTCCTTTACCATAGATTTCCGTTTGATTCGGTTTGCGGTTGGTCCTAGCACTACACATTGTTTGCTAAACACCGAGTTGGAATATTAAATGCGAGTTAAATTATTCAAACATTTGCGCTGATAAAACATTGAAATTGTGTCAACGTTGTGTAAACATTCCGAATTCTAAAATGTTGTTTAGAAATTTTAAGTTTTAACCTTGGCATCACTACCCCTTTAAATTTATAAATATCATAGACATAATTTTTTGACAAAATATTAAAATTTAATGAGAATTTCGCTTTATAAAAATTACGTCATCCTTAAAAAAATGGATGATTTTTTTTTACTAAGAAGTTTTGAAAAGAAAAATATTTTGACATATCCTTCCACATTTATTTAAAATAATTAGAAGGCAATATAATTTAAATAAATTGTACCACTCTTAACGAAATGAATGAATCTCTATTATTATTTTATAAAATTATTTCTAAATTTTTTTGTCTGTAAGGCCTTTTAAATAATCTCTTGATTAAATTCTCTCTCCTGAGCACTTAAAGGTTTATTCTTATACCACTAGGAATTGTTCAATGGCGAGAATTTCCTATTTAATACCTCCTTCACGTACACACCTGTTTTCAACAATTCTCTAAGGGCTTACTGTAAATAAGTCTATACTTAGGCGCTTTGGCTTGCCTTTTTTTAAAGGTATATTGAAGTAAATTGATTTTAGAAAAAAAAAAATCTAAAATGTGCTATAATAAAAAAAAAAACAAGATTAATGAAAAAAAAACACCACATTTTTTATTTTTGACATAATGAACGTTTCTGTTAGAAAAAATTAATGAGTTTTCTGAAATTTCTTAAAATGGGAGTTACTTTTAAATTAAGAAAGAAATAGAAAATAAGAAATTATTAAATAAAGCCGAATTTTTCAATTTTGGAATCCCAGCGAGGTGTATTCTTGCCCACCCTCCAAGTTCCAACATTTATATAAAAGCTGTATTATTTGCACAGCAACTATATACAGTATATAATGTTTTTTAATTTGAATTAATTCTGATAATGATAAAAAATAAATATGTCTCTAAAGAAACTATCAATAGATGCAGTGAGCAAGAATAAATTTGATGCGTTTGCTCCCTGAAGGCGGGCTTTACCACTTGTATATTAAAAATCTGGTGTGACTGGCGCACAGCACACAACTTCTCTTACCTTCGGTAATCGAAAGTTGTGTTCTGTGCTGTCACACCAGATTTTTTGTGTCGACATATATTTAGTTCCCGACAGTACGTAACATTTGAATTAAGATGTAAAATTTATAAGTATGGGAAAATATTTATATTTTGTTACCATGGCAACCATTTCTCCTATCTTCCCTATGAAATACAAGAGTAAAGTGGTCTTCAAACAATTTTGAGAGCAAAATCAGATTATACATTTGAAAGAGCATCTAAAAAATAAATGATTTTTGAATTTTAATCAAAATCGTTAGAGCGAATTTTGAGAAAATCGAAAAAAACTGAAAAAGTACATCAGTAAAGTACTAGTACTCTTTGGTCGATTTTGATTAAAAGCTTATTTTCACGCCCTAGGAGGGTGCCTAACTTAAATATAAAATTTCAACCTCCTAGCTCAATTCCTTCATGCTGAAAATTGAACACACACAGACAGACACACAGACAGACAGACAGACAGACAGACAGACAGACCATGTCGCGAAAACCACTTTTTGGATTCAGGGGACCTCAAAACGTGAAGATCCATCAAAATCTCGACATCGAATTTTTGACATGAATCCAATACTTTCTCTCTATATATATATTACATATATACATAGGTAAGAGAAAGTAATAATAGTCGAATATTTCTTATCGAGTCTGAAGACGAAATTACAAAAAAAAAAAGATCTATTAAATAGAAAAAAATTATTTTGCAACCTTAAAATCTTAGAAGCGTTTGGAATAGCAAAACCTGTTTATTCGATATCTTAATGCAGTGGCGCAACCAGGCTTTGTCTCGGGGAGGGGAATTTTGATTTTTTTAACGGACATCCATTTGGAATTAAGCCGGAATTTTCAGGAGTTTTATGGTTAATCATTTTAAAACAAATGGCAAAAAATTTTTTAATGAAAACCTAGAAAGTTTTGAAGATCATAAAATTAGGTAATATTAAATAAAATTATTCAAAAATACTATGCGATATGTTTCAAAATCGAATACTCGTTTATTCAAAAATCTTCGAGACGCTTTCGAAATCGGTACTTTAGCTTAATTATAAAATTTGAATATCAAGAGATTTTTCGATTTTGATTTATTTAGTTAAATCTCATTTTTTGATATTTCACTTTAAATCCATCATTAAATTTATTATGAAAAAAACTAAAATTCATGCAAAAAACTAAAAAGCAATAAAATCTCTTTCTTAAAAAATTTAGGGTAATATTTTGATATTTTAACTGGAATAGATCTTCGTAGAATTTAAGATTTTTTCACAATAAATTTAACAAATTTCAAGTGAAATATCAATAAATGTGGATTAACAAAATAACTCAAAAACTAAAAATCTCTCGATTGTCAATTTTTATAATTAAGCTAACTATCCATGTCGCAAGCCTCTTGAAGATTTTGAATAAATATGGCTAAAGAGTACTACTTGTATATTACTGATGTGCTTTTTTTTTATTTTCTGAAAATTTCCTCTAATAATTCCGCATAGTATTTGTTTTACTTATGAAAATGACATACCGATTGTATAAATATTTACATATATTGAAACATATCATCTCGTGTTTTTGATTAATTTTAATTAATTTTATCTCATATAGATATACGAGTGAAAGAACTTAAGTGAATGAACGCGTATTGATTAGCTTAAAGCCTACTAAGGCATATAATTTTTTTTTTAATTATTTAAGGGTTTTGGCTACGTGGCCATTCCCTAAAACTCTTTATTGACAATTTTTTATTTTTTTACAAACTACATAGTTTACAATATTAAAGTAATTAATAGTAGTTTACAATTAAATAAAAAAAAAAATCGTTTACAATGAATTCTTATTAGACGAATATAATGCTGGTAAAGTCTCTTTAATTATCTTGTTGATAAAGGTTTGGAATTGTGGAGATGACATTTGATGCTCTATCGACTGTGAAGGGCCCACCAGTGACTCCAAGACTTTCTTGATAAAAACAAACATTATTTCTTCGAAATTATTTTGATAAAAAGGCGACTCTACTATTGGGGTTTTTGAATATTTAATGTTGTTCGATACATTTTGTTGCTGACTGAAATGAGGCTGTTCTCTTGGTCCTTGGCTTCTAGCTTCTTTTTCAATTCTTATTTTGTAATTACTTCTTGGAGATGGGGAGTTATATTTTTTAGCGAATTTTCAGCTCTATTCTCATTTTCTTTTAATGGAGGAAAATTTTCTGTGTAAGAAGAGGAGTGGTCCTTTCGTTGTGTAGCTGACGCATAAGTGTGTTTATTTGTTAGATAATTTCTGGCCTCAATAAATGTCAAATTTTTTTCTGCCATTGCGTTCTTAATAGACAGCTGAAATTGTTTTTCCGGGCACGCTTGGTTGGTAGCTAAATGCTCTTGTTTACAAAAAATACAGCATGGGCTCGACATTATGCATGCGCTGAGAAAGTGATTTTCTCCACAGGCGGGACACCTGGGAGGACGAGTACATATTCTATGACCAAACATAAGGCAATTTCTACATTGCATGACTCTTTCTTCTAAAGGCTCTACTCGACATATTACCCCTAATATTCTTACTTCCTTTGGAATACTCTGTCCTCTAAAGTTTAAAATAACCACCGGGGTTGGCACTATTTCATCATTTTTTTTCTTAAAAATTCTTTTAGCCGCTAAAACTTGTTGATCAGATTCTATAAAATTCATAATTTCTTCATTTGATAGATTATATTCTACGTCTTTAATTACACCTTTTTTTTCTACCATAAAATTTGGAATATAGCACATTAAATTATTTGATTTAAACACACTATCATTTTTCAATTCATTAGCAAACTTAAGGGGGGAGGGGGTAATCTGGTCATCACTGGACGCACAGCACACAATTTTTTCTTAATATCGGTAATTTAAAAGCGCATATTTGTTTACCAGAATATATATACAAATCAAATTTTTAAGTATTAATTATTAAAATTTTACATTAAAAATAAAATTTCTTTCCGAAAAAAAAAATATTTTTCTCAAACCTAGGGGAGGAGGGGGTAATTACCCCCTTTACCCCCCCCGTATCAGCCCTTGCATAGAGACTACTTTTCTCTTCTGGGAGGGGATGACCCTCCACCCCCTTGGTTGGGCCACTATTTCGATGAATCATTTAGTTCACCATGGTTCGGTTCGATTATTAAATACTAATTTAGTTTAACTAACCCAAACCGTATCGAATTGAAAAATGAAATTTCACCTGGCTCCTAATAAAAAAAAAATTTGTGATTTGAGAGACAAACATATAAAATTTGCAATTCAAAACTTAAAACAATTTCATCCCATTTAAAGATTAATAAATCATTGGTAGTCTTTTTTAACATTAAAATAATTTATAGTCGAATTATTAGAGTTTAATAAGTTTCCTGACATTTATGTCAAACAATAAATCTTATTCTTATTTGATTGATTTAAAAAAAAAGAACTTTCTATTTCCACCCTAAATATCAATTGTGAGTTCATCACATAAAACCCCTTGAAATGGACTTATCATCGTCCTTCTCAAGTTCAAAATGTTAACTACTATTTATGATGAAAGTTATTGGCAATTTATGTCGTTCTTTTTTTTCCGCTACGTTTAATGCCTCTGTTTGCAGGTGGATGATGGTTAAGGCCATCCTCTAATGCTCCTAAACTCGATTCAAACCTGTTTTTTTTTTTTTTTTCTCTCTTGAACTAGGAGACCCTTCTGGGCTGGAGGGTCGTCTTTTTTCGTTGGGGTAGGCCCCATAGTAGGTCAAGGGCTTCCAACTATAAATAGCCTAGCTCTACTGCAGCATTCCGGCTCTTAACGAGGCCCAAATTGCCTATTTTCAACCGGAGAGAGAAATTCTCCGAGAGACGTGTTAATTTAATAATCCCCTTGCATATACAAATATTTCAATTTTGATTAAAATCTAATTTACTTACTTCAAAGTGAGATAATAGCAATTTTATTATTAAATCATGTCATAATTAAAAGCTGTACATTGTTCGTCTTTTTAGGGAAATATTTTTCATAATAAACAAGTTGAAAAGTTAAATACATGTTTCGTAATTAAAGTAAAATGTAAGCTTATCATTAAAAGTCTATTACACGTATTCCTTGAGGAAGAAGGAATCCTTATATCTATACGTTTATATAGGCATAAGGATTCCTTATTCCTCAAGCAATGACTATGAATACCGGTAAATATGGCCTAACATGCCGAATAGACTCACTCTCCTCTGCATTCTGATACAGTTTTTTTTTTTGGTTCGCTGAATCTCCTCTTCGTCGTCCCTTTAAGCTTGCCACTGGCTGTTTGATTCTATCACGCAACCATAATTTTGATAAATTTTAAATTTATTTTTTATATCCATTTACGATAATTATATAGGACTATATGACACAATTTTTTTGAGTATGTTTAAATATTCTTAAGATCTGTCAAATATTAATATCTT
>JAKCPI010024848.1:0-13934 GCA_023213315.1 Euborellia annulipes
GTTATTATAAATATTAAAGAAAAGGAAAAATAGACGTTTAATATTATTTCTATTAATTCATTTCATTAATTATTGTTCCCATCCAGGAATACCGCGATAGGTTAGCAAGGGCGTCGCTAAATATTTTTAAATTCGAAAATTTATATAGAAACAGAAATATATTTTGATTTAGATTAATATCCGAATAATCTCGCAGTAATCGATCCACATGCATTCACAGGGATTTTTTTTTTAGCCACTTCTTCCTATTCTTCCATTTTATATTGATTAGGGAGCGTACAAGTATTACGTAACGCAATTTTTGAAGATTTTAGACCCCCCCTCCCCCCATGTAACGCGCCGTAACATTTTTCTGGACCCCCCTCCCCCCTAGACGTTTTTACGTAACGTTCAAGTGGCCATTTTCATCTAAAAGTCACAATTATGTTGCGCAAAGTATCGGAAAGTCGCTAAAATTCCAGTTACGTAACGTGTTGTTCAACCCCCCTCCCGCCCCCGGGTGTGGCGTAGTAGGCAGCGTGCCTACCTCCTATACCAAACGTCGCGGGTTCGGACCCAGGCAGTCCGATGATTTTATTTAAGCCATTTGGATACCAGATGGCTTAAATAGAAATGCCTCAACCCACAATATATATATTACTTACAACGGTTATCGTCTAAAGTCTTAAATGGCCTGAGTTGCCGAAAAGACAGTGCGAATGTGTATATGAGTGTGAGTGTGAATGAGAAAAAGTGTGAATGTTTAAAAAAAAAAAAAAAAAAAAACCCTCCCCCCCTTGTAACGCATGGTAACGTTTTACGAGACCCCCCTCCCCCCAAATTGCGTTACGTGATACTTGTACGCTCCCTTACCAATTAATATAAATGAATTTGGATGAAGTCAGGCGCTATCCTACAGTGTCTCCTAATTTTACCCTAGATATTTTGGGTTCTTAGTCATTAATATTAAAATTTTAGGCTTATAATAGTTTTATCTTCTCTTACCTATATATTTTTAAAACATACTTTCAAAAATTAAATTTGTTAATTTATAATTCTACCAAAACACAAAGATAATGTTGTAAGAATTCAATATCTTGGACAAATATTTAATTTATTTCTTCATTACTAATAATTATGAAATAAATGATCAATATAACATCATAAGTATTAAAAATTTTAATATATACTAAAATATAAAGTAGACGTCTATTATTCAGAATTATTTTTGTATGAAATTAATTTTTACTTTCTCTTACCTATATATGTTAATATGGTTTCATGTCAAAAATTCGATGTCGAGATTTTGATGGATATACTCGTTTTGAGGTTCCCTGAATCCAAAAAAGTGGTTTTCGCAACATTGTCTGAGAGTGTGTGTCTGTCTGTCTGTGAACAAAAATATCTCAAGAACGAAAAGAACTAGAAGGTAGAAATTTTATATTTACTTAAGGTAACACCCCTGGGACGTGACACGAAGCTTTTGGATAAAATCGGCCAAAGAGTACTAGTACTTTACTGACGCACTTTTTTAGTTTTTTTCGATTTTCTCAAAATTCGCTAGAACGATTTTGTTTAAAATTGAAAAATCAATTATTTTTTAGATACTCTTTAAAAATTATATTCTCATTTTGCTATTGAAATCTTCTGAAGACCACATTACTGTTTTAATTCATAGGAAAGATAGGAGAAATGATTGTCATGGCAACAAAAAATAAATATTTTCCCTAGAAATTATAAATTTTACATCTTGAAATTCGAATGTACCTTACTGTCAAAAACTAATCATATGTCGACACAAAAATACTTTCTCTCTATATATTTCATATATAGGGTAAGAGAAAGCAAAAAATCTGGTGTGACAAGCACAGAACACAACTTTCGTTTACCGAAGGTAAGAGAAAGTTGTGTCCTGTGCGACCAGTCACACCAGATATTTTCATACATGATAATTGTTGCCTTGTCTACCATTAAATTGCTCCATTATCATAATTCATATAAATTATAACTTCACATCTCTTTCTATGTGTTAATTTAATAATATTGATTTGAAAATAAATACAGAATCCTACGTTAATATATTCATCATTTCTGTTAGCTATAGATAAATTAATAGCTTTATTAATCGACTTTTTAGAAAAAAATTTGTTTTAAATTATAATACATAATTGTTATATTATTGTAATTAATAGCTTTTTGACGTGTTTCCGTAAATATAGATTAAACCTTAATTTCATTTCATTTCGCTGCTCCATTATCATTTATTTTATAAAATGTTAACTTGTTAACATTCTTTATCGATGTTTTACGAATGAAATTAAGGTAAAGGCACCAGTAGTGGACCATTTAAGAAAATTTTTTATTAATTTTCAGCACAGAATTTTTATTTTAATAAAGAAACTGCTGGTGGAGGGCTTAAATTATTCACTGATATTTCTTTATTAAGAATATATAAGATACACTTTTATAAAGTTTTCCATTTTAAATAAATAAATATAAAACCATCTTAATTCGTTGGAGCTAGTAGTGGACCGTCTAAAACCTAATAATAGACCATGTTCAGCGCCAGTAGTGGACCCTCATCAATTAATTTTAATTTAGCCATTTAACTTGTTAGATTAAATGACTATGAGGATAAATGGAATAAAACGGGAGAATCATTTGGACGTCATTTGACAGAGGGGGGGGGGTAGGAGGCATGTGCCCCCCCCCCCCCCAAAACTTTGGAAAAAAAATGGTAAATTCTGAGCTTAGTCCCTACATACAAACAAACTCACTCTCTCTCTTTATAAATAAGTATAGAAGATGTTCTATACCTTTTCAAGTTCAAATTGGGACGAAACAAAATCAAATTGGGAATAAACAAAGTCAAATTGGGACCAAACAATATCAAATTGGGATTAAACAAAATCAAAATGAGACCAAACAAAATCAAATTGGGACCAAACAATATCAAATTGGGATTAAACAAAATCAAAATGGGATTAAACATAATCAAATTGAGAATTTACAATTTTAAATTTAAAGTTGAAACATATCTTAAGGTTGTTCGGATAGTACATCGTAAGTCATAATAGAATCTAAATTTTTTTTAAATAAAATTAAAAATTTGAATGCCAAAATTCCTTATTATAATTTAGTCGTGACCTATCATAGTTTATAATTGGATTAAGTTAATAATTTAATTACCAAAAATAATAAATGAATGACTTTTGATTTGAGCAGTATTTCACGTAATATAGAACTGGCAACATTGCATTCATCAACTATCTATTTTAAATCTTAAACGCCTTAAATTTTATTTTATTTAATATATTACAATGTTTAATGCAAATCAGTTTAAACACAATGGACGATTTGCGAGAAAAAATATTGTAAAATTGAAAAAAAAAATGTATCTGACATAGAGATAAGACACTTATGTTATGCGACGTTGCCGGACTGGCCTCACTCTCAAATCTTCCTTATTTTTAAATATTGGCGACTGTCATTTTGGAGAATTTTTTGACTTTCTTGTTAAAATATCTTTAAAAGCGGTCGGCAGAAACTTTTGATTTTATTTTTAACATATTCCTCGGAAGTGAATTAATAAAATGTAAGTTTTTTTTGTTTTTGTATCATTTGCACAGATGCCTATATAATTCGATATGTGTGCGTTTCGTCGTTATTCCCCATAGGCTACATGTTAAATTTCAATTTTTTAAAAATTAATTACACGATAACCCTGTGTCAGATCTGCTTCAAAATTTTATTTTATACGTATTTGATAGTGATTAATAACATATTAAAAAATTAGCTTTTAATCTACTCAAGTGCTTTAATGTCCGAACAACCTTAAATAAAAATGAAAATTAAATAATTTTTGAGATAAAAATTTTTAAATAAAATATTAAAATTTAACGATACCTCAATTCGGACTTTTTTTTAACACTCACACTTTTTTCACATTCATACACACATATACACAGTCTTTTCGGCAACTCAGGCCATTTAAGACATTGACGATAACCGTTAGTACACCACGGCCCGATGGCTCGATTCGGACTTGATAGACATAAATATATATTTATTTAACAAATTTGTGAGTATATTTATTTGTTAATGGGTCAAACGTCCCATGACCCTCGCAGACTTGCATATATAGGGGATGTGAGAAATTTTTGGTGTTTATTGAGGGCCAGGTGGCCTGGTGCAAAGCACACCGATGCCTCGGAAATGCTGGAGATCCTGGGTTTGATTCCCAGGGTGGGAGATTTCGCATTCTTATTTAAGCGAGAGGAGATTAATAAGGTGAAGGGTTGAAATAAAAAGTCTTAATTTTCTTGGAGAAAATTTGGGGGAAAAATTAACAATTTTTTTTTTTTTTAAACATTCACACTTTTTTCTCATTCACACTCACACTCACACATACATTCACACAGTCTTTTCGGCAACTCAGGCCATATAATACATTTACGATAACCGTTATTGAATTAATATACATATATGGGGCCCGGGCATTCTTATTTAAGCCATCTGGTATCCAAATGGCTTAAATAAAATCATCGGACTGCGTGGGGTCCGAACCCGCGACGTTTGGTATACGAGGTTAGCACTTAACCTCTACACCAAGCCCCGAGGGCTTAACAATTTTTAACAACAATAATACTAAAGTAAATAAACATACATATATTCTCTTTGAATGTTCAATGAGATAGCAAAGAACACACAACACCAGGGACTCTTAAAGGCTCTAACAGACAGAACGCGAAATTCGCGTCGCTCAGGCTACGCGCGTATTTCGCGGCGAAAGGCGTTTTTGCTAAGCCACACAGGAAGCGTAATCTGGGCGTACGATCCGGTATTGTGTATATGTTTCAACAACCTTTTATTTAATGAATTTATAAATATTTGATAAATAAAGTATTATATTACGAAAGAAATAGAATATCATTGCAAAATTAGATTTTATTTAAATCTTATTTTATTAATGATAACTTTGATTAAATATTTTTCGAGGCTTGTAAATTAGAATAAGATAATACTATTCAATTACATCGATTCGGACTTTTTACTAATCATAGATTGGCTGCCAAGAAAAAACATATTTTATTATTTACTTTTATTTAGTTAGAGGCGAAAAAACAAGTGTTTTTAACTCTATAAGTTTTTTTATTTCATTACTCATCTTGATGATTCGCCTGTTCGCGCGAAGGAGTTGTAATTTTGTACAACTCGAAAAAGCTGTCGCGCGAAAGAGAGCGTTTACGCCGCGTAAGTTCGCCCCCTGTGTGACGGGGATGATACAGTCTTGCCTTATACAACATTTCGCGGCCTTTCGCGGCGTTGAAAAAACGCCAAGCGACGCGAATTTCGCGTTCTGTCTGTTAGAGCCTTTAGGCTCAAACAGACAGAACGCGAAATTCGCGTCGCTTGGCGTTTTTTCAACGCCGCGAAAGGGCGCGAAATGTTGTATAAGGCAAGACTGTATCATCCCCGTCACACAGGGGGCGAACTTACGCGGCGTAAACGCTCTCTTTCGCGCGACAGCTTTTTCGAGTTGTACAAATTTACAACTCCTTCGCGCGAACAGGCGAAATTATCAAGATGAGTAATGAAATAAAAAAACTTATAGAGTTAAAAACACTTGTTTTTTCGCCTCTAACTAAATAAAAGTAAATAATAAAATATGTTTTTTCTTGGCAGCCAATCTATGATTAGTAAAAAGTCCGAATCGAGGTAATTGAATAGTATTATCTTATTCTAATTTACAAGCCTCGAAAAATATTTAATCAAAGTTATCATTAATAAAATAAGATTTAAAACAAATCTAATTTTGCAATGATATTCTATTTCTTTCGTAATATAATACTTTATTTATAAAATATTTATAAATTCATTAAATAAAGGTTGTTGAAACATATACACAATACCGGATCGTACGCCCAGATTACGCTTCCTGTGTGGCTTAGCAAAACGCCTTACGCCGCGAAATGCGCGCGTAGCCTGAGCGTCGCGAATTTCGCCTTCTGTCTGTTTGAGCCTTTAAAAACCCGGTTATTCCCCTTAAAAATTTATCATTATAATTATATAATATATATATTATAATTATTTAGATTATATTATTAAATTACAACACAAAATAAATAAATATATATTAGGGATAATGAGCTTTGCCATTCTTCATTCGAAGAATATTTCCTCGCCGAAGAGAAGCAAAGCAAGATCTTTTTTAACTTTAAATTAAATTTAAGGGGGGAGGGGGAGGCTGCCAAGGGAGTTAAGCAATGCTAAGAGCACCTCTTAATCTTGAACAGTGGCGGCGCGTCCACTAGGCAAACTAGGCGGCCGCCTAGGGCGGCAACCTGGAGAGGGCGGCAAAAAGGGAAAAAAAAATGTTGGTTCCGCAAGCGGCACCCGAAAAAAATTTGGTTCCTCGGGCGGCAAAAATTTTGCGTCTCTAAAAACAAAGGTAAAAAAATTTTTTCGGACGGGAAAAAATTTTGGTTCCGCGAAAAAAAAAATTTTTGAGATCAGGGAAAATTTTAAGGAGGGGGCGGCAAATTAAATTGTTAAAGTTTTTTTTTTTTTGGGGGGGGGGGGCGCAAAAAAATATCTTGCCTAGGGCGGCAGAATAGCTTGCGCCGGCCCTGATCTTGGATAGGTTGCCCCGAGAAACAAGCTGGTTAAACGCCCCTGATTTCCGAAAAGGGTAATTAAAAATAAATGTAAAAATGTTAATTCCCAATTTGATTTTGTTTGGTTCCAATTTGATTTTGTTTATTCCCAATTTGATTTTGTTTAGTCCAATTTGAAATTGTTTATTCTCAATTTGATTTTGTTTATTCCCAATTTGATTTTGTTTAGTTCAATTTGAAATTGTTTATTCCCAATTTGATTTTGTTTCGTCCCAATTTGAACTTGAAAAGGTATAGATAAAAATATAGAGATATATAAAATATATTATCTGTTTAAATGCACTTTTTTCGAGAGCTCTTTTTCGCTTGAATTTTCTTCATTCTTTAGTTTCCTTTCAGTAGCTTTTTCTCTCTTCAACTGTTCAAGATCTTGCTTTTTCTTCAAATTCTTGCTTTTTTTTCAAATTCTTTAAATATTCCTGGGGAAGCATTCCTGAAACTACCGAAAGTATTCTTTCTGATGCTTCAATAGTTTGCATCAGTGAGTCAGAAACAGTGAACTCATTACAGGAAGGCCTTTCCTCGGATATCGGCTCTTCCAAGAGTACATCAGTTTCTCTCTTCAGTGCTGACTTGGTGGATGGATCTAGCTCTATTTTAGTTTTCTTCCAAAATAAGTATAAAGATAAATCATGAGGATCTCCGGACCATGGACTGCATGTTGGCACAAATGAGTTTATTTTATCTGTGCCTATTTTGTCCTCTATAAATTTTAAGCCACCTTTCAGATATTTAACCCGTCGATTTTTGGACATGTTATATTGATCATCTTGCCTTTTATTTTTAGTTTATTTTTTTCATTTTGGCCATTTCATTTTTGCATTTTATTAGTGGACCATATCAGAAACTAATGGTGGACCATGGGGTCTACTACTGAAATACGGTTAGTTAGCACTATAACTTAGGTCTACATAATTTACTGGCTGCCAGAACATCATAATTAACATTATAAAACAAAAATAAAAAATTCTAATTAATTCAGAAATGGACCGCCCCGGTCCATTTCTAGATAATCTGTAAGATTAACATACCAGTAATGGACCACCCCCCTCCCTACTGTTCAAGATAAGGTTATATAGTAAAATATCGACTATTATCCTAGTTTATTATTCTAAGAATAAATATATATATAAACTTTCCTTTAAATATTTTGTGGATGGTTAATATTTTAATATAGACAGCCAGCGATCCTTAACCAAAATGACTAGGAAAGAGCAATGTATAGTATGTCTTGCAAAACGCTGGACATAAAATGCGATAAAATGATAAAGTGATGAAGCGAGCATGCGCAAACTGCAAGAACAAGTAGCCAGATAACGTAACTTGAATATACATATAAAATCAACGCTGCAAAAAATACCTAATCCTTATTTTATCAAAATCTCTGCCAAAAGGTCCATTACTGGTGCATGGTCCATTACTGGTGCCTTTACCTTAAATTCTAAAACATTTTTGATTATTAAAATTTGTTTAATTATTCAAAACTCGGAATTAGGTGATGATCATTTGGCTACCAAAATATTGAGAGTCCTACATCTAGGGGAATAAGTCCAACTTTTCTAGTAGATGATATTCATCCATTCATACTTCAAATTATCGGGCGTGTGGATCCCTCGATCATTTTTAATCATTTTTTGCTTGGAAATTGAAAATAAAGAAAGGAAATATATCTATTTTCTCAGTATATTCTTATTTACAAAAATCTCAGACCTCATCAGTTTCGACCACTGAGAAGCAAGCCATCCTCAGTGAGGATTATAATTTATCTTATATTATATTTATAATTAATAAATTGAGCAAAGGATCACGTGTTTTACATAGCATAATAATTGATTTAAGATTTATTTTTCTTCAGCTCACGTTTAAGATTATTTATTTATTTAATACATTTATTTTAACTAATTAATTTTATAGTTCTAGTTCGTGTTGTCTAGATCTTCACCTCACTAAGGACAGATTGCTGGGCAATGAGCTAAACCGAAGTTTGAAATTTTTGTAAATAAGAACTTTATCAGAAAATATATAGCGCCTATATGGTATATATTTCAATGATTTCTCCATTATTAGACTTCCCTGACTGTACATTTTCATAATCAGATATAAAAAAATTTTAAATTTACAAAAGCAAATTATAATTAAAGGAGCGCTCGTTTTAGAATAAGTATATACAATAATGATATAATAATTGATTTTTTTTTAAATCAATAATGAGAATATTTTTTAAGTATTAGCAAGGAGAGGATATGGGGATCAAAACCACCCGAGATTTCAGAAATAAAATTAATAAATAACAAAGATAGAGGGAAATGTAATTTTAAATCTTATTATTTTATATTCTTTAAAATTTATTTGAGTGGTGGAAGGGGGCAAAGACCCGATCGTCCTAAACCCCCCTACTACGGTTCTGATATTGACCATATAATTAAATTGCTAAATTGTACATATATAAAACTCGTTCATATTTATTTATATTAATTGTTATCTAATTATTTTAAATAAATTTGAAAGTGAATCCATCGATCTTGAAGCAAGAGTTTTTTTGTAAGAGATAAAAGATATTGCGTCATTTAAAAATATCAGGTTGCTATTGATTTAGGTCAATAATGATTTTATTCACATACTGTATACTAATGGTTTTAGAATTTTTATTACTTTTTTCTAAATTATTAACACATTTTCACTCTCTGACGTAAATTAATGTTATTCTGATGGCTGTGACCCTGAGCTGTCATATTGATATGACTTTAGGGATCACAGTCTCATATGTCAAACTGAAAATCCTCGAAGTTTCTTATTAAATTTTATTAAGGACGAGTTTTAGCTACTTGGTAATAATTATACCAATGATGATTTATTTCTCATTATTGGTTGTCGTTATTAAAGGTTGCAGTCAGAGGTAAATAAAAATAATTTATTTTTTCGCAAGATACACGAATCATTCATTACCCGAGGTGTCATTTGGGGGGGGGGCATTCCCCTGCCCTCCCGAGGGCTCTGATCTTTTTCTAATTTTATATTCTTAAATAAAATATTTCAAAATATATCTTCGGGTATTAATTAGGTCAGTCAAATGGTACAAAAAAGCCTAAGATCGTAAAACGCGAAATAACGCTGCTTTTTCGATATGTTATTTGAACCTCTTAAGAGAGTGTGAAACCTAATTTTGCAAGCAAAAAAAAGTACTTTCCACGTAATACGTGAAAAACTGGAAAATTTTCGAACTTTTTTCAGTTTTTGCAATTCAATTAAAAATCTATGGGGTTTTAATTGAAATTTTATATTTAAGTTAGGCACCCCGCGTGAAAATAAGCTTTTAATCAAAATCGGCCAAAAAGTACTAGTACTTTACTGATGTACTTTTCAGTTTTTTCGATTTTCTCAAAATTAGCTCCAACGATTTTGATTAAAATTCAAAAATCAATTATTTTTTAGATGCTCTTTAAAATGTATATTCTCATTTTTCCATTGAATTCTTCTGAAGACCACTTTACTCTTGTATTTCATAGGAAAGATAGGAGATATGGTTGCTATGGTAACAAAATATAAATATTTTCCCATACTTATAAATTTTACATCTTGAATTCTAATATATCGGTGGAACTAAATATATGTCGACACAAAAAATCTGGTGTGACAAGCATAGAAAACAACTTTCTCTTCCTAAAGGTAAGAGAAAGTTGTGAAAGCTGTGCGACACTCACACCAGATTTTTATTTATTTATTCATTTAAAATATTAAAATAAAATTGTATTATGTATTCAATTTATTTTATTTAAAAAAATTATCTTTCTCTTTTATATTATTTTCATTATTGAAATTAAAAATAGATTCAACAATCAAACCAGCTTCTTTCAATTACACATACACTTGCACTTCGGGAGAGTTCGGCTTTGTTCGGTTGTGAGACGAAGACGACGACGTCGGTACGGCGGCGGCGGCAGCGCTGCTGTCGCCGCCTCAGTAAGCCTCAAGTCTGTGATTTGTTTGCATCTATTTATTCTTATCTCCATCAAATAATGTTTCCTTCCTCAACAATCCACGATGCCGACACCTCACCTGATTATATTCATAGTGTTCCATGCCTGCTCCTTTCTTTTCATCCTCGATATCACCAGGTAAACCCACGTTTTGATTAATTAAACAGAAATAACAAAGAGAGAAACATTCTGATTGTTTGTTGATCCAAGTCTTGTTTTCCCTCGCTTGGCTTGGGACAGTCCGCGACAAAAAGAAGTGAACTCATTTTTAATTTTTTTATCTAATATGTGTTTTAAATTATTTTTTATGAAATATTGAATAAATATAGAATCAATCCTTCTATTGATTCTTTTTTTTTTTGCTTATTGCTTAATTTATAAAATATAAAATTAATATAAAATGGAAAGAATTTATATTTTATACTGCATCTCTTGGTTTTACTGTTAAATGTAAAGATATTAAGAAATACTCGATAACTAATTGGTATCTATTCTTTTCTTCCGATGCCTTACTGGTATCAGTGGCGAATCCAGGGGTGTTTCTTGAGGGAGGGGGGGGAATCTGATGTTACTGGTCGCACAGCACACATTTTACTTTTTTTTCTTAATTTCGGTAATTTAAAGGCGCATTCTGTACTTGTTTGCCAGAATATAAATACGGATCAAATTTTTTAAGTATTAATTTTAAAAATTTTACATTAAAAATAAATTTTTTTTCGAAAAAAAGTTTTTTTTTTTTTTCATATCTCGGGGGGGGGGGGGATAACCCCCGGCCTCCGCCCTTGACTGGTATCTATACTTTCCTTTCGATACGATATCAAGCCCCAGATGGGCCCGAGCCAGCTGGCGGGGGGTCCAGGGGGGCGAAGCCTCCCTGTCTAGATGCAAAGGCGGGCGCCACGGGTTCTCATAAATGATAAAAAGCGAGGATCCGCCGCAGGCGGGCCCGAGCCAGCTGGAGAGGGCCCAGGAAGGCGAAGCCCGCCGAAGGCGGTCGGCGCGGCTAGTATCTAATGATTAAATCTTTCTTATGAGGCACTGTCTCCTCCATGTAACCACCCAATAATGTTGCTATTCCTCAAAGCTCTCCCTTAGGTGTTTTTATTGATGTTTCCATTGAGGAGCAAGTTGTCTCCTTATAATTTCTTTCAAATTTTAAATATTTTCCTATTTCTTCTATACAAATCAAATTGCGCCCCTCGAGTACTCGTACTTTTTTTCCAATTTTATCAAAAAAAAAAAAGCGACCGAGCTCTGGCTCGGTCAACCCGGAACTATATTTGTTATGTAGGGTAAGATAAAGTAAAAAAATTTAACCCTTTTTATCTATTAATCATCTAAATCAATTTTGTTGTCTTTTTTTGTGAAATTGCTTATTGATACAACCGGAAGTAGAGGATTGTCTCAAGTCGGTACATACTAGGGTAGGACGAAAGTGATGCTGGTTGTCAGATCGAGAGAGTGAGAGGGCTGCATGGTGGGGGGTTCCAGGAGGGGAGGTTGCGCGCTTGGGGCTGAGAAGGGGGCCTAGGGGTGGGATCGCCGCCGCGCATACAGAGGGAGGTTTTTCACTCCGGCTCTGGCACAAAGAGCACCAGTGGGGGTTTCCACGAGAGAACGAGCAGACCAGGCAGAGCACAGAGAGGAGAGCACGCTCCAATCACACACAAATACACTCACATTCAACACTTCACACCACATTATTTAAATAATATTACACAACAATAAATACAATAATAACTGGCCTATTGATTTTTTTATCAGTGAATAAAATTGATCTGCTGAGTGAAATCACGGCCATGTGACATCGTTATCCCAAGGTAGGTTTAGATTTTGTTGGAATTTGCTTTATCTAGTAGGTATATTTTTGGGGGTTGGTCGAGGGGGGAGGGGGGGGGGAGGGGGCAAGGCCCGGGCCTCCCACCCCTAGAGCGCCAAGGTCCCGCTTCGCTTTCTCTCTCATTCACCCTGACCTAGACCAACTCCCCACCCCCAGCGCAGGGCCAGCTCCCATTTCTAGTGCAGAAAATGCCTACTGCGCAATCTTTTACATACCGGACAACTACATCCATATTGCGCGCTTTATTTTCACAATAATACCCCCTTCCCCTTCTACTCTCATTCTAATAACTAATCACTAAAACTATTCATTGATATTTCATCTAAGCTTATTTCATTCTAATAAATTACATAGAAGACAAAAAACTTAAACATAACTTATCAAAGAGTTATTACATATTGCGTATTTTCTTTTTTTATGAAATAATTGATAACCATCCCCTCTTTAATTCACATTTATTTACATTTAGTTTGTAGTTTGAATGAATATTGTTCGTCATTTCCCCATTTATACCATATTGCGCATTTTTCTTTTCATAGGTATATAACAGTATATTTTTTAGAAGTATAAATTTATTTATTTGATTTTTTAGTCAAATGTTTAATTAAAAATTATTTTTTTTTCTTTTTGAAATTTATTTCTTTTTGGAAGGGGTAGTGACGTCACTGACTTGACAATTATCAATGAATTTATATAATTTTTAATTCAGCTAAATTTATCAATCTTTTTCTAATATAGAATATTATAAAATATTGTAATGTTACATAATTAAGAAATTTTTGCAATACATTTTTTTTTATTTCTATTATTATAACCTATATTTTTTAGTACTTTCAGCTTTTGAATATGTAAACAATCCTATCAGAATTTAGATTTGTTTTATTGCAATATCCCTTATTTCTGGGATACAGCCCAAAATGAAGTCCCTTATCGATTCTATAAAACAAATTATGAACTAATTAATTAATAGTTTTATTTTTATAATTGAAATAAACTTTAATATTTACTTAAGTATTTATTTAACGGCTTAATTCAAAACTAATAATGATAAGTTAATTCAATATTTTGAAAAGAAAACATTTAAATCAACATAATTGAATTGAATTTTTGTTCTTTGGTATGGTATGATCAATGAGCATATAACCTAAATTAGAGATCAGTAAAAATATTGTAATTGTGTTGTAAAGAATTAATTGTCATCTATCAAAATTTGTCAATTTTAATATGATTTGAATAGGTTGGTAAAAATCAATGACTGGTTAATAAATAAATATATATTAAGCAGGTGGTATTTGTCAATATATTAGAAAACTTGAATTCTAAAATGTAATTTTACTCAGGGGCAATATAAATATAATGAAAGGTGTTTGTTAAATCATAAAGCTTACATTTTGATTTTATGTATTTGCCCAACTCCTTTATTTGGTGACATTTTAATGTTCTACTACGTCGTAGGTTATG